>JASDQU010686659.1:9403-39707 GCA_032191745.1 Picea mariana
GTCCTTGTTCATTCGCTCTTTGTACGTGCGCTTATTGATCCGATTGATATATACCACTTGTTTGTGTGTTCCAGCCTGAGGGGATTTTCATTGATTGTTCTCTGAGGGTGTTGTATCCTCATATAAGAGAGCAATCATTTCCTTTTGAGTGCCAGTACCTCACGGCAAGCTTAAAATGAAAAGAGCTTCAGATACTATTCTTTGTTAGTAGCGTCATGGTTACCTAAAAACCCCCATGAGCGATGACCATGCAACTTCTCTTTGCATTTCCTTTTCCCTATTGATATGGTCCCTGATTCTAAGTAGGTTCCGCAACTCCTAGAGTCGTAGGCTCTGTCACTTCGTCCTCGTTCATTCGCTCTTTGCACGTGCGCTTATTGATCCGATTGATATATACCACTTGTTTCTGTGTTCCAGCCTGAGGGGATTTTCATTGATTGTTCTCCGAGGGTGTTGTATCCTCATATAAGAGAGCAATCATTTCCTTTTGAGTGCCAATACCTCACGACAAGCTTAAAATGAAAAGAGCTTCAGATACTATTATAATGTATCAGAAAGAATGCATCGGATGGATGCCCAGGCATTGACCTACGCTAATAGTAGATTTACTCTTATCTACTCCCATCACTTTTAGTGAGCCTGTGCGTTCCATAGTCAAATTATTGCGGGCAAAAGTCAAATGGAAAAAGTCAAAATGGCTGAAGCTCAGCGGCCAGTTAGACATTTGTCATTATCAGCCAGCGGCCAGTCAGACATTTGTCATTACTCATTTAACCATGCATTGTCCATGGCACACTTCAACATTTTATAATCGGCCAATAGGAAAAATATAGTACTGATTATCCATCCGCAACTGAATAGGAGAATACAAGAACTTCGGACTACCCAAAGCTTCCCAAGACTTATTAGGAAAGATGTTAACATCAGATCCCAGATCCAACATCTAATCTTTGATCTCAAAACCATCTACCAAGGCATCAAGTCTAAATTATATCCCAGTCCTTCTCTTTATTCTCTTTTTATTCTCTTGACTTGGTCTGTTCTCCTTTCAGGAAAATTCACAGCTACCTCCTCATTTGAATCTCCACTAGCTCCCATAAGTAACTTAAGGGTATTCCGCAACTTCCCAGTAAGTTGCTCATCCTCTAGAATCTCAGAAAAAAATTGTAACCACAAAGCAATTACTCTCTTAGACTTACCTGAGGCACTTGTCTTCGTCAGGTTTCTGCAACTAGGAGCGTGTTTTCCTTGATATGGTCCCCGATTCTGAGTAGGTTATGCAACTCCTAGAGTCGTAGGTACTGATAGATTATGAAACATTTCCACAACATCCTTGAAGAATGCTTTTTGTTTCACTGGGTCAAACTTTGGGGCTCCTAGCCCAGCCCTTTGGATCTTGACTGAGTTATGACCTTCCATATCTGCTTCTGTCCTTGTTCCTCCCCTTGTAATAATGTTGATAGTTGATCTAAGGCTTTCATTCCGTGGCCTAGGATCTTAATTGATTAGATTTGCTCCTCTCTGACGTGTACATTCCTCCCATTTGGCTATCAATTCTGGACAATCTTCAATTGCCTGTGTGTTGGTTCTACAATATGGGCACCAAGGTTTCCTGGGGAGAGGACAGTCTCTTGAGAGATGTCCCACTTCATCACAGTTATAGCATTGAACCTGTCCCCTTCCGCCAGTTCGTTCACCTCGGTATCCACCTCCACCTCTTCCTCATCCTGCTCCAAACCCTTGAGACCCTTCATCGACCCAGAATGCAAAGCGATCCAACCTGTCCGCAAGTGCATCCAAATCTCAGCATCGGTCTGTACTATGAGTGGAGGACCCACAAAATGAACAATATAAAGTATTTGGTGCAAAAGAATATTTCTGTAAGATAGGGCAAAGTCTAGGAGGATGCCCATGAGTTTTACAGATCTCATAGTATTCATTATTCTGCAATGGTTGATTAGGAGGAAAAGCATGATAAGGCCCATGAAATGGAGCTGCGCCTACTGCTTGCGCAACTCCTCCCGCCGGCCTGATTGGGGGAGTGTCTACAGTAGGGTGAGAAGGTCATGCCCCCCTGTACCTGGGGCACTCTGACACATGGTGACCCTCCGTATGACATCTTGTGCACCACACCTGAGGTCATCCAACCTTAGGGAGCGTCAACTCTTGGATTTTCTCTGTAAGAATGGTGATCTGGTTTTGGACCTGAGACAGATTCGGTGCTCCTGTGGGTACTGCAACTCTGTGGGTCCCTGGATATCCTACCATAGCTTCAATCTTCATAGCTTTCTTTAATGAATCTGTCAAAAAGTAAATCTTCTGTTGCATTAAGGGGATGCGGGTTAAGGGCAATAACTCTTGAATAAACCATTCCTTCTGATGTGTGGCATGGGTTGGGTTTGTCAATCCATCACAAGTTGTGGGGAAATTGGTTGTCCCTAATAACATAGGAATGAGGGATTTCCCTCCGTTGTCAGGGGATATAACCCAATCAAATAGGAATATTAATAGGAATATCTCTCATTACTATTAGATATGAGATTCTAAGTTGAGGGAAATTTGATTGAATATTGGGGTAAATATAGGTATTGGTTCTACCCTCTTTGCTAAAACGTAATTACATATAATAAATAAAAGGATAATTACCAACTATCTCTCCATTCAGCGTCACAGCGGCACAGCATCACCCTCCCTCCTTGAGTGTGTCAGCATCACAATGTCACAGCGTCACCTTCACTTTCTCCTTTACCTTTTTCACGTACCTCTCCGACTGGCAAGTGAAAGTGACTGGGTCAATTGAAAAGTGATAGGCAACATCGAGATCTCTTTTAGTAATTGATAGGACCGATAAGCTGAGAAGGTAGGACCAGACAGATTCTCTTCAATGTGAGGAAGGAGGGCTCACCCTATATAAGTGGGGTGAAGAAGAGGCTTGGGCTGTAATAGATTAGGACCGGGACTACCCGAAGAAAGGAAGGGAAGATGAAGAGCATGCAACTATAGATATCCTTCCCTCACCCCGGCCCATAGACTATCTTCTTTCGGATGGGAGGACAAGCTGAGCATGCTTTCATTTTCGAATGGTCGGGTACAATATCATCATGGCCGGGAGAAAAAGAGAATGGCCACTTTCTAGAGGGCAAGGAGAACTTCACCCTCGGTTGGCCTGGGCTGCTAGCTATTATTTCCAGTTCATGGCTGAGGAGTATAGCCCCCCCGGTGGAAGGAGTAGAGTTGTTATCCCCCCGGTGGAAGGAGTAGACCTGGTTGGTTCCTGCATTAATGAAGGAAGGGTTGGACCCCACTGACCTGCCTAACTAAGATTCTCGGGGGCCCTAGCGATTGCTCACTTTCATTTTCTCTAGTCCAGGACAATTGTTCTAAGTGGGGGTCAACTTCACTTCAGGCCACTTCACTCAATTGAACTTCCTTCCTTCCGGTTAGTGATGTTTGGCCTCTCTATCCATCCATCCAACTATCAGCGATTTTGAGCATGCTTTCATTTGGATGTCTTGCTCCGGGGCTGCATAGAGGTTGAGTCGGTTTAAGCTGAGAGAGTGTTGAAATATTCATGGGGCATTCTGTACTCATATGTGAAATGATGTTTTCATGCCAATCTCAGTGGAATTGGTTCAATTCTCCTAAGTTTTAGATCTGTGAATGTATGCTCTGTTTTATTTATCTCTTTTATCTTTCATGTTCTCATTGTGTAGGTCTCTCTAGAACATGTGGTTGTAATATGATTCTTCTGGTTATTCACTTAGATCAATATGTTCAAATGAAGTGTGGGTATAATGTGGGTATAATTGAATTGTTTTCCTTCTCATCTCTTCTGGCTATTCATTGAAATCCTGCCAACAACATTGATTTATCTGCCAACCATTCCCATCTGTTGGGGCAATCTCCTTCCCGTATCGATGTCGGCCCACTTTAAAAGGTAAGGTGAGCGTTCTTTTTTCTTTCTTTCTCCCTTTATTTCTCTCAATCGGTGAGGTGAGCACCTTAAAGTTGTCAACCTAATTTATAGAACTTTTCAAGTGTGAACAAGTCGATCTCCAAACCCTTTATATGAGATCGATTCACATTACAGATGTAATAATGAGATAATGATGCGAGGCTCGACCACTGTTCCTACCATTCAGAATTCATTTTGGGTCGATCTCTATCGTTAATACGTAGATAAGAGAGAGACTATCTCTTTTTAAGGTCTAGCCAATTATTCATGAAAAGGTCGATCTCCTCCCCAACCTCCAACTCTCTCTCTGTTCGATCAGAGTGCGTTGACCCAGGCCAACAACAGCGTTGTCGACAGTGAAAACAACTCGATTCTTCAAACCTCTACGGATCTGATACTCATTTTTCCCATTTGTTTTGGCCATTGTTCCTCCAGTAAGTCATTCATTCGATGGCTTAGTTGGTCTTGAGCTCATTATCCCCCTGATTATTTTAATCTATTACTAATCTATCATTATCGAAGACGATCAACAACCTCAACTTCATCTATCCAGATCCAGTCATGCCACTCACTAATCAACTGGGAATTTCTTAGAAACCCCTCGCCTGCTTCCTTATAGTAACCGATTTCTTTCTATCGAGATCTTTCGTCCCAAAAAAGTGAATTCTTTTTAGTAAGTTCCACTGCCTTACCAAAAGGTTTACACATACAAGCTTATCATCATCGTTCCTATTCCTTGATGCTATCCTTGTCTACGTTGACCCAAGCGAAATTGACCTCTATAGAGAGCCCAGGCATCCATCCGATGCATTCATTCTGATACAGTAGGCATTTCATCTACCTCACACCCCATCTCACCCCTCAATCGAGAAATCACTCAGGACTGAAACTCAGGGAGGACTTAATTCAACATTATGTCGGTCGCTTCGGTCGATCGCTTTCTTCCAGTCATTCATTATATATGTAATTATGTGAAAGGTTTTATCCATAGGGAAAAGGGTAAGGTCCATTGATTTATTCCCCTCTCCCTCACCCATATGATGAGTGAGCGTTAACACCCTTATGGTCAAGCGACTACGTTCCTCAAATCGTGAGCGTAGCTCAGGTAAGGTCCTGGTCCTTAATTGATTTATTCCCCTCAAAGCCTAACATTACACTTTCTATTTATTCCCCTCTCCCTCACCCATATGATGAGTGAGCGTTAACACCCTTATGGTCGAGCGACTACGTTCCTCAAATCTTTCTTACCCTCAAATATGTTCGGCTGACTTCCATATCCCTATGATCAAATGAGAAAATGGGGTTCACTTATAGAAGAGAATGGGGTTGAACAGATCTTTCCTGGAAAAGAGAGAGGGTTACCAGTATGTGCACTCGGTTGAATTCCATATCCCTATTCTTTTTCAGTACACACAAGATAGAAGTTGCTAAGAGTAAGTTATCGCTCCAGTAGACAAGGCATGGGAGTAAGACAATAGTTTTTCCATCCATCCATCAGTCTTTCCATCCATCCATTTATTTTCGGGAAAAGAAAAGACAATGGGCCAAAGACCAAACCCCAAAAAAACATAAGTCGTCAAATTTAATTTAGGAAAAACAACAAAAAGAGAGAGGCTTAGAATCATACCACTACTTTCTGAAAGGTGCCATACCTTTCCTCCCTCTCTTACTTACGCTAATAGTAGATTGACTCTTATCTACTCCCATCACTTTTTGCGAGCCTATGCGTGCCATAGTCAAATTATTGTGGGCAAAATTCAAATGGAAAAATTCAAATGGCTAAAGGTAAGGTTCTCTTTCTCGTGCTTATCTCTCTTTCCCGGTCAGGAAGGCTTTACCGGTCAGAACATATTTCCCGGTCTCTTCCAATATATTATATATTCTATTTAGGCTTAGCAATTAGCAAGGGCATGGCTTACTCTGGCATGGCTTAGCAATTGGATGGCGGCTCATCAAAAGGTTGCATTGAAACTAAGATGGGAGGTGGCAGGTACTGCTGAATCAACTTTTTCTGGGTCTCATTTTCTCTAATATTTCCAATTCCTTAAGCTATCAATAGTTAGTTCGGTGCCAGTGATATAGTTTTCACATCCTTTTATCCTTCTAAGCATCTATTTCTTTTACAGCATCTCACTTAGCGGTATATAGGAATTTGAAAGAGTGGTGGGAATAGGAATCACCAGGAACAGTAGTCTAAACGGATTGAAACGGGATAGGAAGGTGGAAATAAATAGCCAACCAACAAGGCTCTGATCCACGAATCATTGTAGATCCGTGGCGAGACGAATCAAATGAATCCTTGTGGATCCGAAGGGGATGAGAAGAAGTCCTATTTCTGGTATGATAGAAATAGATGGGTTATACAGAGAACCAATCGGCTGGATTTTGGCTCTATTGTACCCCCTGAAATCTAGTTGGGCTGGGCTTCCTTCCGACCGTCCTCTATCTGTCGAACACGGATGGAAATAGAAGGATGATAGCACTATTCCACATCCTATTTTAGCCGCTTCTCATACTATAGATGATCCCGCATAAGGTTCGAGCTACTACATGCAATTTATAACACACCCGCGTTTGAGCTACTAAGAGCAAGGAATAGAACGATAAGGAAGGGGGGCTACGCCCTCCTTAGAATTCAATTTTGGAATGAGAGGAGAGGGAGTCTAGTCCTAAGGGTTGGATTAGATGAATACACTTCCATCCCACCCTCCCTGTGGATGTACACCCGAAACCTCCGCTATGATTTTCACCCACCCGAAGAGGAAGATGCGGTTGGTGGGCATCTCTACTCGAGACCGGGTTAGTTTCATTTGTGTCGACAAGCGGGCATTGCCCTGCCCATTATTCGCCCACCCACCATATATAGTAAGGGGGAATCAAGCACCTATATCGGGTATAAAATAGAACTAAGGCTTGGGAGGAATGAATATAAGCATAGAAGGAGGGGTGGGAAAGAAATTAGGAACCCCTAATGAATCAACCAATATTCCCACCCACCTTAGTACACGACATTTCATATCCACACAATTCACTATTTCATTGGTTTCTCTGTCACTTCGTCCTCGTTCATTTTCTCTTTGCACATGTGCTTATTGATCCGATTGATATATACCACTTGTTTGTGTGTTCCAACCTGAGGGGATTTTCATTGATTGTTCTCCGAGGGTGTTGTATCCTCATATAAGAGAGTGATCATTTCCTTTTGAGTGCCAGTACCTCGCGGCAAGCTTAAAATGAAAAGAGCTTCAGATACTATTCTTTGTTAGTAGCACTGTGGTTACCTAAAAACCCCCATGAGCGATGACCATGCAACTTCTCTTTGCATTTCCTTTTCCCTATTGCTCCTTAGTAGTCCATTCTAAGGAGCAATAGGGAAAAGGAAATAACCTGTGATAATAATTATTTCCATAATTATTAACAAACTTGTGATAATAACCTGTTAAGCCCAAAAATCCTCGCAATCTTTTGAGAGTCTTTGGGTGAGACCAGTCTTGCATAGCTTCAATCTTTTTAGAATCCACCCTGACGTTGTTCTTGCTAACAAGATGACCCAACTACTCGACTTCTGAGGCACCAAAATCACATTTATATTTTTTTGGGAAAAGTTGGTGCTGAGAGAGTAGATGGAGAATGTGGTCTACATGAGCAATATGGTTTGTCCATGTTTTTCTATAGATGAGGATATCATCAAAGAAAACTAAGACAAAATGACAGAGAAAAGGGTGAAAGACATGATTCATGAATCTTTGGAAGGTGGAGGGGGCATTACACAAGCCAAAGGGCATGACCAAAAACTCATATTGGCCCTCATGAGTTTTAAAGGCAGTCTTAGGAATGTTTGCCTCTTTCATACGGATCCGGTAGTAGCCAGAATGAATATCAAGTTTAGTAAAGAACTGGGCACCACTCAATTCATCCAAGAGGTCATCAATGACAGGAATGGGAAATTTGTCTTTAATGGTGAGTTTTTTTAGGGCACGGAAGTCAGGACACATGCACCAAGAACCTTATTTCTTTAGGACCATGACCAAAGGAGAAGAGTAGGGGCTCATACTAGGGAAGATAATGCCTGCATTAAGCATTTCTTGAACCATTTTCTCAATTTCATTTTTTTGGGAAAAGGGGTGACGATAGGGATGGATATTGGGAGGAAGGCTTCCTGGTATAAGGAGAATGGAATGATCATGAACACCACGGGAAGGCGGAAGTCCTTGGGGAGTGGAAAATACCAACTGATGTTTAGAGAGGATGGATTGGAGGTCTTGCGGTACATAGGGTGTCTTATTTAACTATATGGCATGGAGTTGGGCAATAATGCCAGAATGACCTTTTTTGAGCAGCTTTTCCATTGTAATGGACCCCAAATTTCTCAACCAATTTTTTTTTTTGTTAGGACCATTATTGATTTTTCCTTTCCTTTCTAAGGTATACTATACTTTGAATTATCATTACTTATCCCTTATGCATTCCATGTACACCATGACTTCAACAAGTGAAAGGAATTCTAACTCAATTTAATATTTAAGGGTGGTGGTTTGTCACCCATGTGAATGTCACTATATAAATAACTTGGTTATCCATCATAGAGAAAACATTTGATTAATAAAAGTTCCTAAGTATATATATAGCTATATACTAGGAACTATGCCATATAAGTTTGATACCACTGCAACTAAGGAAAATATGATATGAGGAAAAGCACTAAGGGAAACAATTTTTCCTACACATGCTACATGCATAATAACGAAGACAAGCATTATTAAACTCTGTCCCATCATCTCATTAATGAGAAATTACTCCTCACAATATGGTGAATAGATTCTATCCACATGCCACGTGATCATGGGTGGTTGAATTGACAGGTAAGATCTAGTTAGTTCCACACATTAGACTAGACTAGAACTAACACTGACAAACGATTTGGCAGACTAGAGAAGAGTGTGGTGGCCTAAATGGGTTGAGTTTCTCGTTATGGATTCGATTGTTGTTAGGTTTTTTGAACGACCGGTACACGACTTTCAGGGTGTAAATGAACCTTGAGAAAAGACATTAAGGGTGATTGTCGTATGCCTCTCAGGCCCAATGCTAGTTTTAATGAAGTTTTGTCTAGTGTTTGCCATGACACCTCACTCCAATTTCGTGGATGCATAGTTCAACGTTCTAGTGGATTCAGGCTCATTCAGTTAATGGCAGATTTCAACATGATTTTCTTTTTAACAAGTAATATTCCTCTAACTGTGATAAGTCTAAATCTCGCTTCTTGCAAGATGGACTGCACGTATTAAATCTCCCGGTTAACTAGTTGTTCATTTATTTAGCCTGTTCTCTCATGTTTGATTTAGGGTTATTCTCTGGTAATGATAGTCCACCCAATAAGGTTTAGTTTCACCTGAAACTCTTAACCTAATCAAAGTTACTTTACCTCAATTCCCTTTAACCTTACGAGTTTTGAACCCGACTAAAGGTCCTGTTGGCATCCCTCAGAGGTTCCATCATTCGGTGGGGTATTATAACAGTTTGTGTTTATACCTCCTAAAGCTCTGTGGTTTTCTCGAGTCCTCGTCTTTGAGTGGCAAAGAGTTTTCCCCATCGTGAAAGGGTGTTTTCTATCAGAGTGCCCATGTCATTTGGGCCTTTTCCTTTCGACCTGAATTCGCCAAGAGGGCAGCATTACAAATAGCTAGCTATGTAATATAGTACACGTTGCATTATGTTCTCCGTTTTATTTGTTTGGTTTCGACCTATGGAATTTGGCCAAAGGATTTTCTTGTCCAGGGTTTGTGAGGATTTGAAGACTTAATTGTTCTCTTTTGTTCAGTCGTATCCAGGGAAATAAATTTCATTTAAGCTTTCTTTAAATTTAGGAATGATTTGAATATAAAGGTTAATAGACTCATCCCATTCCATGCCCCAACATACGGGTCTATATTGTTGTGTTTACTTATAATATTTGATTTTATGTATAATGATTTCTACTTCTATAGATTTCTTCATTTTTCTCTTTTAAGTTGGGTTTCAAGCTAATGATGGGCCACTTTTGACTGTGAGGGCACCCATCAGGTGGTTGTTGGTCTCTCCACCCCTCTCGGGATTGTGGCTGATGTTTCAGATGGATGCAAGGGGAATATCGATTCTTACTGTAAGACCAAGTTAATTATCATTTGTACTCTCTTACTCTTACTTTCTAATCGTGTTACTTTTACCTATTAAATTGATTTATACTCAGCATGTGGATTCTAATCACAAAAATACTAATTGAAAATCTCTGTGTTTTGACGTGTAGGGTTGGGGTGTACAAGATCCCTCGGATTGTACTGCTCCAGGTTATGTCCCATGAAATAATAGTTCCAGCTTAGGAATTTGTTGTTAGAAGGGTTCGTTCTATAATTTTGTATAGTTATCTTGAATGTTTCAACAATATTTCATTGTTATGAGGTTTTAGATACAGTCTTACGAATTGAATTATATTCACCTATGACTACTGGCTCGATTTCGATAGGAAAGGTTTTTTTATCGCGACACAGGATTGTTCCTTCCTTGTGCACTTGTACTAGATAGTATTTACAAAGTAATCAAAGTTTCTCATGATTCACTCCAGGCTTAGGGTGATTTAAATCTCCTTCTCTTTGTCCTTAATATGTGGTTTTTGAGAATATTGTTTTGAGTTGTCTGGTTATGTGTATTGGATCATCAAACTGTTCATTTCCTTTAGATAATCATTGGTTATTTGCATGTAATGATAACATTCTGAATCAGGTCTGGGACTTGCATGGTCAGCTATATAATTATATATATTCATATCTTGTGCATGATGTATAGAAGCTTCTGACACTATGTATTCATTCTACCCTTTATTCGTACTATGAATACTATGCATAACTATTTGATGTTATTTATATTAACTGAAAAGTTATATACATCTATGTATAAATATAATCGCTAACTCTTTCTAGTTCATCGTCTAGTTTTTCCAGTAAGTTAATATGGTCTGATTTCTTCATTATTTAAATAGATCATATAATAGGTCCGTGGTCACAATATATGTAGCATATTTTTTAGCTTTCGTATTCACTTTTCGAAGTATCTTTATACAGTCAGATTAATGGATTGTAAGGAATCTAGCATAATTTTTTGTCTTTGTGCCTATACTTGAGAACTATATCTACACAGTCAGTTTAATGGAAAACTATAAGGCACATAGCATAAATTTCAATCTTCATATTTATTTTTCAGAATAAACTTTACACAGTCATTTTAATGAAACTATAAGGTGCATAGCATAAATTCCAATCTTCATGTTTATTTTCCAGCATTATTTTCACACAGTCGGTTTAATGAAAACTATAAGGAATATAGAATAAATTTCAATCTTTGTGTTTTATTTTCTAGCATTATTTCACACAGTCAATTTAATGAAAACTATAGCATAAATTTCAATCTTCATGTTTATTTCCCAGAATTATCTTTACAAAATCTGTGCATTTCTATATGGCTGAAGCTCTAGCTGTATAGGATTCACCTACTGGTAGGAAAGTTTGGTACAACAGTGGAATGACTTACTAGTTTGCGTAGATATCGTTTCTAACCTATTCATGTGCAAAATTCACTTCCAGCCAAGGGTATAGGAGGTTATACTAAAGTCTAAAGTTAATACCATAGGGAGTTATCCTACAGTTAGATCATTCCAACAACCTTTAATTTCAAACAGTGCCACACATACAGATTAACAAATGCACCCAACAAAATGAAAGTTGCATAATAATTTAACTAGAGAAGGAGTAAGTAACATATATAAATGGTTACTGAACAAAAAATGGAACAACCAGGTTCCTCCCAACCTTAGAACAGGGCAGCCAAAATCACTTGTCCTATTCACCCCCTAGCCTGACCATGAATCCATGAGGGCTAACTTGGAACTCCTCCTCAACAAATGTTTTCAGTTTCAATAGTCTTCTCCTTGTCTCACACTTAGAAAGTAGTGTTCGTAACAATAAGAGATCACTCCTCTCTTGGCATACTAGGTAGCGTCCTGCCTCCTCCCATATGCCATATATCCCAAATCCCTTTTTCCTAGGTATTTTTCCCTCTCTTGGGAATTTTCGCAGCTTTCCAAATCCCTGATTTTTAGGGGCTACCAATGGCCAAATTCTTGATTTTCCACTTGTAACAATCATCCCTGAGGTAGTTCCACCATGTTCCCCACTCATGGAGTCATGGTCAGTTGATTTCAACATGGTTGTTCCATTTGTCTTCCAACAATAATTATAAAATATTTTGTTTCATACAAGTGTCATAGTCAAGAAGTTAGTTGGGTCAAATCAGGTCTCTGCCCAATAGTCATAATCATTAATTACAATTAATTAAATTCGAAATTCAAAATTGCCAAAAATGGCAAAAATTTTCCAATTTCGAATTTACCAAAAATGGAATAATTTTCCTAAGAAATCTCAAACTTAAAAATAAATTATTTTTGGGGATGTCACATCCTTTCGCCCTTCAATAAAACATTGTCCTCGGTGTTCCTTCCTTCCTTGGAACAAGATTGGATGATATTTTTGCAAATCTCCCTCCAACTCCCAAGTGGCCTCCTCCGGGCTAAAGTGCTTCCATTGCACCTTTATCTGAGCGATGGCTCTGTTCCGAACTGTTATTTCTCTTTGGTCCAGAATGCCCAGAGGTTCCACCTAGAAATTACCTTCTAGTTCCACCTGTACCAAGTTCCAATCGATCATATGAGTAGGGCCATGAACATAATTTTTTAACAAAGAAACATGAAATACATTATGAATTTTTAGATTGGCGGGAAGTGCAAGTTGGTATGCTATGGGTCCAATTCGAGCTAGTATCTCGAAGGGTCCACAAAACCTGGGTGCCAACTTGGTAAAGTTCCCTAACTTTAGTGAACATTTTCGGGCTTTGAATTTTAAGTAAACATGGTCTCCCACTTGAAACTCCAAGTGTCTTCTTTTCTGATCCGCATAATTCTTTTGTCTGTCCTATGCCTCTTTTAAATTCTGTTGTACCTTTCTTACCGTACTCTCCATTTCCTGGATTATTTCTGGTCCAACCATGAGTCTGTCAGTTGGGTTATCCCAGTTTATTGGAGTCGTACACTTTCTTTCATACAATACCTCGAAGAGGCTCATTTTAGCCGAAGTTTGGTACCATTGTTGTATGCAAATTCTACCAAGTCCAGGTAATCTTCCCACTTGCTTGGTTTTGTTTTTACATACATGCAGAGCATATATTCTATGATTTGGTTTGTTTGTTCAGTTTGTCGATCCGTTTGTGGATGATAACTCGTGTTGAAATTCAAGTTAGTATTTAACCTTGCAAACAATTCTTTCCAAAAAGCAGATGTAAATTTTACATCTCTATATGAAATCACCATTTTAGGAATACCATGCAGACTAAAAAATTCTTTCATGAATATTTCAGCGATGTTAAAAGCTTTAAAAGTAGACTTTACAAGAATAAAGTGTGCAGACTTACTGAGTTTGTCAATTACCACCATAATAGAATCATTATGTTTTTTAGTTCTAGGAAAACCTGTAATGAAGTCCAGTGATATAGTCTCCCATTTTCATTTCGACACAGGTAAGGGCTGAAATAGACCGACTGGATGTTGGTGTTCGACTTTTACCTGCTGACAATCTTGACACTTAGCTAAGTATTATGTTGTTTTGCCCTTCATATCAGGACAATGAAATAAATTTCTTAGAGTTGTTATCATTTTCTGGTATCCTAGATGACCAAAATATGGTTTATTATGAGCTTCATCCAAAACTGTTAACTTTAACTCTGTCGAATCTGGTATGTATATCTTGTTTTTAAAATGTAGTAGACCATTTTTGTCCACACTTAGATCTGTTTTGTTTGAATTTTCGGTAGTGTTCTATAGTTTTTCCACTGTTTGAGTGCATTTTTTGTCATTATTAACCGCAGTCTTTATCCTCTGTTCAAGATCGCTTTCTGCCCTGCTAATATTTAATTCAAACAACCCATGAACTCTTCTACTTAAAGCATCAACTACTTTATTTTCCTTACCCTTGATATGTCTTAACTCAAATTCAAATTCACTCAAGAAGGCTAGCCATATTGCTTGCCTTGCATTAAGGTCCGGCTGGCTAAACAAATATTTCACACTGCTATTATCTATAAATAATAGAAATCTTTTGCCCATTATGTAGTGCTGCCACATTTTTATGGCGTGTATTACAGCTGCTAATTCTAAGTCATGAGTGGCATAGTTTCTCTCGTGTTCCTTTAGTTTTCGGGACTCATAAAAAATAACATGTCCTTCTTGAGTTAGAACACCACCTAGTCCTTCATTACTCGCATCTACACAGAGGGTGAAGTCTTTATCTGGATCTGCTACATTTAAAATGGGTGCAATTGTTAACAATTCCTTTAACTTAGTAAAATTGTCATGACATTTTTGTGACCCAGTTAAACTTGGTACCTTTCTTTTGTAACGATGAGATAGGGTAAGCAATTTTGGAAAACCCCTCTATAAATCTACGGTAATATCCGGTGATTCCCATGAATGGTTGGATGTCTGCTACATCCTTAGGTACTGACCATTCCATGATGGCCCTTATTTTGTCAGGATCGACTGCAATGCCTTCTATAGATATTACATGTCCTAGGTACTGTATTTTCTTCTGATAAAAATACCACTTATTGAATTTAGCATAGAGTTTGTTCTTCCTCAAAGTTTGCAGAACTATTCTTAAGTGCTCTTCGTGTTCTTCTTCTATTTTAAAATAGACCAGAATATCGTCAATAAATACCAACACGAACTTGTCCAAGTACTGACTGAAAATATTGTTCATTAAACACATAAATGTTCCTGGAGCGTTAGTGAGTTCGAAAGGTATAACTACAAATTCATAATGTCCATATCTTGTTCAAAAAGTTGTTTTGTTTTTGTCCTCATATTTTATCCTAACTTGGTGATAACCAGATCGTAAATCCAACTTCGAAAAAATCTTTGCCCCACCTACTTGATAAAACAAATCATTTATGTTAGGTAAGGGGTACTTGTTCTTAATAGTCATTTTGTTTAATTGTCTATAGTCGATACATAGTCTTAGAGTGTTGTCTTTATTTTTCACAAAGAGGACTGGTGCTCCCCATGGTGAAACACTTGGTCTGATATACTCTTTGTCAAATAATTCCTGTAGTTGAATTTTTAGTTCTATCGATTCCGACAAACTCATTCGGTAAGGTGATTTATAGATAGGGGCTGAACCAGGTAGCAGGTCGATAGAAAAGTCTATCTCCCTTCTAGGGGGTAATTCAAGTATTTCATCAACAAACACATCTCTGAAATCACACAAAACAAAAAATTCCTCCAATTTGGGTTTATCTTCTTTTTCTAATAGGTTTGTTACTTGGATGGCGTAAACTTGACAACCCTTTCTCATGCATTTCTTGAATTGCATTGTTGAAAGTTGTCTAACTAATACTGGTTTTTGTATACCTTGAACTGTCCCAGCGGTGTCACTTTCGTCTTTATACTTAAGTATCTTTTCATAACAATCTAGAACTACTATATTCCTTTCTAACCAATCCATTTTGATAATTACATCATAAGATCCTAGCGGTAGAATGTTCAGATTTGTCCTTATGTTTTGACCACCTAAGCTGAACTCATAATCAGAAATAAAGTCAACCACTTTTCTTTGAGTTTCTGTTGCTAGTTGTACCAGCCACGATTTTGCATGTCTCATTTTCTTAAGTTTATTTGACTCTACTACACCGGGAGTGATATAAATTAACGTAGCTCCAGGATCAATTAAAACAGAAGTTCGAGTGTTATTTATTTTACCTTCAATTTCCACCATAGAGGACTAGTGGTCAGCTTGTCGGCCATCCACGACTGCATTTATCCGATGTAAGATTATGCCCACATCTCCCACTGTCAAGGCTTCCTGCAAATTGTGAAAAGCAGTTCTGGTTGTTGAATTCAAACATGGACAGTTCCTCCTTAGATGAAGTTCTCCACATTCCCAACACTTTAATGGTTCGCGGGGGTTGTCCCCAAACTTATTTGTTCCCATATTTACCGATTTACCACCTCCTTGAGTGTTCAAGTTGTTGGAGTGAAAGTATTTCCTTGGAAATCTCTTTGTTGTGTTCCAATAAGGAGCTAACTGGTATCCCTTTTCTCCGTTGGTTCATTCGGTCTCGTTTCTTGTCTTTCCAAGCCTTGGGAAATTCTAACCATTGTTTGTATTGGTCATAACACATTCGGTCTTTCTTGAATACTTCACTCAAGGTCTTGGTATTATCAAATTCAATTTTGTTCTTGTAGGACTACGGTAAAAAACTTAGGAACTGCTGGATCTTCACTTTATCCTCTTGGATATAAGGTACGAACCTTAGTAATTCCAGGAATTTGTTTATCGGGTCTTCCATAGCCATTTGACCAAGTCTTAAGTCATAAAATTCTTTCATTTTTCTTTCATAATAACTTTCAGATAGGTATTGTTTCTTAACATATTTCTTAAAGTCTGACCATTCCATCTGTTTCTCCTTTAGGCCCTTGGCCAATTTTAGGTCTTGCCACCAAATGTTGGATTTTTCTTTTAGATTATAGATGCCATCCTAACTTTCATATTACTGGAATAGTTGTATATTTGGAAATATTTCTTGATGTCTAGTAACCATGCTTCAGCTTCCTCCCCTGTTCTGGATTCCCCATCAAAGGTAGCTAGTTTGATTTTCTTGAATTCTCCCTCAAGGTGATCTACCTATTTTCTTTTTCTGTCTATTTGTGTTTTGTCTTCAGCTGAAGGTGTACCTTCAAATGAGCTATCCCCTCTTTCTGCTTCAGGACCAGAATTCTTGGAGGCCCTTTTACTAACCTCTTCTTCCTGGTTATCGCCCTTTGGGGTTTTCTTTGTCACTATACTTCATAGCAAGACTTCATTTATTTCCTTCTGTCCTTGATGTGCCTTCTTCAGTTTCTCATTGTCTGCTTTGAAAACCTGTAGTTCAACAATGAGATTTCTCATCATTTCCATAAATTCAGTAGATGATCTTCCGTCACTATTATGTCTTGGATCTTCAAGAGGTCTTTGTTCAGGATTCCCATCAAGTCTGATTTTCGCATCATCCTGGGCTGCCATGATTAACACAAAACAGAAAAGGGTTTTCTATTTGTAACAATAAAGGTTTATTAGTTTTATATAAACATAAATATGTGTTAAGTAATTAGTTTGTCCCTGTTCATGGTCCAAGTGTTGTAACCTTTGCTCTGATACCATATGTAATGGACCCCAAATTTCTCAACAACAAAAAAAAATTGTTAGGACCATTATTGAATTTTCCTTTCCTTTCTAAGGTATACTATACTGTGAATTATCATTACTTATCACTTGTGCATTCCATGTACACCATGACTTCAACAAGTGAAAGGAATTCTAACTCAATTTAATATTTAAGAGTGGTGGTTTGTCACCCATGTGAATGTCACTATATATATAACTTGGTTATCCATCATAGAGAAAACATTTGATTAATAAATGTTCCTAAGTATATATATAGCTATATACTAGGAATTGTGCCATATAAGTTTGATACCACTGCAACTACGGAAAATATGATATGAGGAAAATAACTAAGGGAAACTATTTGTCCTACATACGCTACATCTGTAATAACAAAGACAAGCATTATTAAACTCTGTTCCGTCATCTCATTAATGAGAAATTACCCCTCACAATATGGTGAATGGATTATATCCACCTGCCACATGATCGTGGGTGGTTGAACTGACAGGTAAGATCTGGTTAGTTCCACGCATTAGACTAGACTAGAACTAACATTGGAAAACAGTTTGGTGGACTAGGGAAGAGTGTGGTAGCCTAACTGGGTTGAGTTTATCGTTACGGATTCACTTGTCGTTAGGGTTTTTGAACGACCGGTATGCGACTGTCAGGGTGTAAATGAACCCTGAGAAAATACATTAAGGGTGATTGTCATATGCCTCTCAGGTCCAATGCTAGTTTTAATGAAGTTTTGTCTAGTGTTTTCCATGACACCTTTGTCACATGGCTGGGTACCATCTCAGCATTAATGCCATTAACTTCACTTATGGGGCCTTCCCGAGTCTATTACTCATTGTCTTCTTGTCTCTGTGTAAAAAATTTCCCCTAGACTGTTCCCCTTGACACCTCGCTCCAGTGTCATGGATGCATAGTTCATGTCATTTGGGACTTTTCCTTTCGACCTGAATTCGCCAAGAGACAAGCATTACAAATAGCTAGCTATGTAATATAGTACACACTACATTATGCTATCCATTGTATTTGTTTGGTTTCTACCTATGGCATTTGGCCAAAGGATTTCCTTGTCCAAGGTTTGTGAGGATTTGAAGACTTAACTATTCTGTTTTGTTGAGTCATATCCAGGGAAATAAATTTCATTTAAGTTTCCTTTAAATTTAGGAATGATTTGAATATAAAGGTTAATGGACTCATCCCATTCCATGTCCCGACATATGGGTATGTATTGTTGTGTTTACTTATAATATTTGATTTTTTGTATAATGATTTCTGCTTCTGTATTTTTCTTCATTTTTCTCTTTTAAGTTGGGTTTCAAGCTAATGATGGGCCCCTTTTGACTGTGAGGGTACCCATTAGGTGGTCATTGGTCTCTCCACCCTTCTCGGGATCGTGGTTGACATTTCATAGGGATGCAAGGGGCATAGAAATTCTTACTGTAAGCCCAAGTTAAGTATCATTCGTACTCTCTTACTCTTACTTTCTAATCGCGTTACTTTTACCTATTAAATTGATTTATACTCAACATGCAGATTCTAATCACAAAAATACTAATCGAAAATCTTTGTGTTTTGTTATGCAAGGTTGGGGTGTACAAGAGCCATTGGATCCTCGATCTCACCATACTCAAAAGTTATTTGAGTTCCTCACTTTCTCTATTTGCGGGATTGTACCACTCCAGATTCTGTTCCATGAAATAACAGTTCTGGCTTAGGAATTTATTGTTACGAGGGTTCGTTCTGTAATTTTGTAGAGTACTCTTGAATGTTTTAATATTATTTCATTATTATGAGGTTTTAGATACAGTCTTACGAATTGAATTATATTCTCCTATGACTACTAGCTCGATTTCGATAGGCAAGGTTTTCCTATTGTGACACAAGATTGTTCCTTCCTCGTGCACTTGTAGTAGACATTATTTACGAAGTAATCAAAGTTTTTCATGATTCACTCTAGGCTTAGGGTGATTTAAATCTCCTTCTCTTTGTCCTTAATATGTGGTTTTTGAGCATACTGTTGTGAGTTGTTTGGTTATGCGTATTGGTTCATCAAACTGTTCATTTCCTTTAGATAATCATTGGCTATTTGCATGTAATGATAACATTCTGAATCGAGTTTGGGACTTGCACGGTCAACTATATAATTATATATATTCATATCTCGTGCATGAGGTATAGAATCTTCCAACACCATGTATTCATTCTACCCTTTATTCGTACTACGACTACTATGCATAACCATTTGATGTTATTTATATTAACTGAAAAGTTATATACATCTATGTATAAATATATCGCTAACTCTTTCTAGTTCATCGTCTAGTTTTTCCAGTAAGTTAATATGGTCTGATTTCTTCACGTTTAAATAGCTCATATAATAGGTCTGTTGTCACAATATATGTAGCATAATTTTCATCTTCTGTATTCACTTTTCGAAGTATCTTTATACAGTCAAATTAATGGACTATAAGGAATCTAGCATAATTTTTTATCTTTGTGTCTATACTCCAGAACTATCTTTACACCGTCAGTTTAATGGAAAACTATAAGGCACATAGCATAAATTTCAATATTCATATTTGTTTTCCAGAATAAACTTTACACAAGCAGTTTAATGAAACTATAAGGTGCATAGCATAAATTCCAATCTTCGTGTTTATTTTCCAGCATTATTTTTACACAGTTAGTTTCATGAAAACTATAAGGAATATAGCATAAATTTCAATATTCGTGTTTTATTTTCTAGCATTATTTTTGCATAGTCAGTTTAATGAAAACTATAGCATAAATTTCAATCTTTGTGTTTCTTTCCCATAATTATCTTTACAAAATCTGTGCATTTCTATATGGTTGAAACACTAGTTGTATAGGATTCACCTGCTGGTAGGAAAGTTTGGTACAACAATGGAATGACTTACTAGTTGGCATAGATATCCTTTCTAACCTATTCATGCGTGAAATTTGCTTCCAACCAAGGATATAGGAGGTTATACTAAAGTCTACAGTTAATACCGTAGGGAGATATCCTACAGTTAGCTCATCCCAACAACCTTTAATTTCAAACAGTGTCACACATACAGATTAACAAATGCACCCAAAAAATTGAAAGTTGCATAATAAATTAACCAGAGAAGGAGTAAGTAATATATCTGAATGGTTACTGAACAACAAATGGAACAACCATGCTCCTCCCAACCTTAGAATAGGGAATCCAAAATCACTTGTCCTGTTCACCCCCTAGCCTGACCATGAATCCATGAGGGCTAACTCGGAAATCCTCCTCCATAAATGTTTTCAGTTTCAACAGTATTCTCCTTGTCTCACACTCAACAAGATATCATTCTTCTCTTGGCATACTAGGCATCATCCTGCCTCCTCCCATATTCCATATATCCAAAATCCCTTTTGCCTAGGCCTTTTTTCCTCTCTTGGGAATTTTCACAGCTTTCCAAATCCCTGATTTTCAGGGGCTACCAATGGCCAAATTCTTGATTTTCCACTTGTAACAGTCATCCCTGAGGTAGTTCCAACATGTTCCCCACTCATGGAGTCATGGTCAGCTGATTTCAACATGGTTGTTTCATTTGTCTTCCAACAATAATTATAAAATACTTTGTTTCATACAAGTGTCATAGTCAAGAATTTAGTTGGGTCAAATCAAGTCTCTGCCCAACAATCATAATCATTAATTATAATTAATTAAATTCAAAATTTAGAATTTCCAAAAATGGCAAAAATTTTCCAATTTCGAATTTACCAAAAACGGAATAATTTTCCTAAGAAATCTCAAACTTAAAAATAAATTATTTTTGGGGATGTCACAAATGATCTCAGGTGAACCAGCTGTGATGCCTTGAAACTTATATTTTTGGCTCTCCTAGTCGAATTGCATGGTTAATTCCTTGAAATCCATGAGAATGGGGCCCAAAGTCCTTAGCCAGTCTGCACCCAACACAATGTCACAAATGCCTATAGGTGGTAGTCACCGATTTGGAGACACACATTTTCATAATTCCCTCCACATTTCATGGAGCCTCCATTGGAAATCATGATTTGGAAATTATTGACTGTATGGATATAACAATGAGTTTCTTGGGTAATGCGGAGATGAATAAAATTATGGGTGCTTCCACTATCAACAAGGATGATGACCTTCCTATGCTTTATGTAACCAATTAGCTTGAGGTTTTGGGGAGCAGAGAAGCCTGTGAGAGCATTTAGGGAAATGACCGGTTCTACTTCGGGAGGGTCTGATGGAGGGGTTATGTTCGTGGGTTCAATTAGAGGAGTTTCAACATCCTCTTCTGAAAAATCCTCCAAGATGGCCATAAAAATGTTTTGTTCCTTACATTTGTGGCTCAGAAAATAATTTTCATCACAATTATAACAAAGGCCTTTGAGTTGGCGTTCATCCATTTCAAACCTGGTCAATTTTTGGATCTTTAATGGAGTGGAAGGAGGAGTGGGATTTACTGGTTTAGTGCGAGGAATAAAGGGGGGTTTCTGGTTTTGAGAAGAGACAACCTGTTGTGCTTCCTTATCTCATTTAGTAGCCTCCACCCAACTCTGAGGCCGAGCCATGAGGACATGGGCACAAATCTCATCCTTGAGGCCACTGATAAAACATTCTTGGAAAAAATCATCAGACGTGCCCTCTATACGAAAAATCCAGTCACTGAAAAGAAGCTATAAAGTCTTCCATTGTGCCAGATTGTTTCAATTTTTTCAAATAACCTAAATGGTTGGTGTTGGTGTCAAAGCATTCATAAAGCTCTGCCACAAAGTGTGTCCAAGAAACATACCCTTGACAGGAATTTTTTCTCCATTGCCACCATTGCCAATGTTCTTGATCTAGATGGAGAACACCATATTAGAGTTTGGCCAAGTCATCTGTAATGTCGTACAAAGAGAAACAATGTTCCATTTGAGTTACCCAACCAGTGGGATCCGAGCCATCAAATTTGGTCACATCCACCCATGGAAGGCGTAGGTCACGCTGAAAGTGATGGGGATGAAAATTATGGGAATGAGAGGAAGTTTCAGCTTCAATATGCAAAGGTGGGCCATATAAAGGGGTATCTGCGGAGATATGTAGCTTGGTACAGATCATCGAAATGACAGATTCAAGCTATGTAGTCATGTCTTGTTTGAGTTCCTCTATTGAGGCAGCTATGGAAGACTGCATGTTTGTATTGATTGTGGAAATATTGGCACTAATTTGTTTCACTTTTTGTTGGGTCTCTATGAAATTAGATTGCAAGGTATTGAAGTGAGCTTCCAAGTCTTGGCTACAGTTATGGGCCATGATGATGAGGGAACCGAAAAGGGGCGGGTGGGGTCAAAAATTTTGCTGAAAAATGATAGGTATGAATGTGATAAGGGTGAATAGATAAATCCAATGGAATATGTCTCAAATAATGGTGCAAAAATTTCCATACTTTATTTTTTTTTTTACACCTGTGGAGTTATACTCCAGTCTGAAGAATACTGCATTGATGAAATGCCCAAATGCTTAACCAGGAAGAAATGTGTAGTGATTTGGTAACTCGAACATAGTTGTGTGACAATAGATCTTGTCTTTTTTATTTTTGTTTCGGTCCCCAAGGGTTAGGTATTCAAAGGTTCTATAGACAAGGGTTTTCCCTGTGCTATATCTCTTTGATATACGTGCAGGGTTGAACAGTAGTACTCGGCCCAATATCGCATGGCACTAACTAAGGAGGCTAGATAGTGCCCTTAGCCATACTACCCGACTACCTAGGTAATAGAGAGTATATTCCCAATTGTTGTTCTCAGTGGCACTATAGCAATCAGGCAGTCGATCGATTTATCTAAAGAGGGCTTCAAGAAATCTAAGTTGATCCGTATACAGGTGTTTTCTAATTCGCTACCACTCGAAGGGGTACCAACATGGGTTACAAGGGTGGCCAATAGATGTGTGCTTAAGAACCACTTGTATTTCCTGCATGTATGAATCCCTCAACCGTGGGTTTATGCACATAATGAGAGGTCTTTGTAGCTTAAAGACGTCAAAATACGTCTCTACCCTGAAAAAAAATTAACCTACAATTTTTTGCCAAGGAAAGTGATTTGATACCACTTGTAGTATGCCAGATCTAAAAACTATGCAGAATAGAAATAAAATGCTAGAAATGGAAAATGAATAATAATATAACCAGAATAACACCACAATAATACTAAAATGATAACAGAATAACACTAGAAAGAGCACTTCGATTACTGATAGCAATGTTCACTTGCCTCTTCGAGGGGGAAACCTCCAGTCGAGCAGAGCTCTATTACAATAATATCCAATCTAGGGTTCTCATAACCTCAACTCCTATTTATGCTAAATATGTCTATCAATAGAACCATCTAGAGGAAGATCCTTCTAGAAGCAGAAGCTTCTATTAGGTCTTCTTACATTCGACTTATTCTACTTTATTGCAAGGCCTTATTAATATTGACCTTTATTACATCATAATACATTGTTCTACCTATGTGAGGGGTTAGGTCCCTAACATAAATCAATAATGATTGGTTATATAGCCCCAAAAAATCCACCAATAGATGTGGTATGGAAGAAGCCTAGTGAACATAATGCAAAATCCATGAATTCCATCTTGTGTGATCTATCAGAATCTGAGTCTGCCAAGGTGATTCATTATGGATTGAAAAAATAAATTTGGGACAAGCTTCAAAATATCTATAAAGGTGATGATAAGGTTAAGAAGGAAAATATACAAACTCATAGAAGATAGTTCCACAACCTGAAAATGAAATACAAAGAGAACATTGCATCATATCTTCTCCATGTGGATTAAATTGTTAACACCATCAGAGGAATTGGTGAAAATGTTGAAAAAACTATGATTTTATAAAAGGTGTTAAGGTCACTGCCTTTAATATTTGATGCCAAACTTTCCTCCATTGAAGAAATGAAGGATATTGATTCTTTAACAATGGATGAATTGCATGGGATCCCCATGACATATGAAATGAGGACAGAGAAAGAAAATCCATCAAAGAAAGAATAAGCCTTTAAAGACTCAAATAAGATAAAGAGCAAAGAGAATGAATCAAGTGATAGCTCTGACAGTGAATTGGATGCAATGGAATCCCATTTTGCAAGGAAACTCAATAAAGGATCCGGAAAATATAAAGGTAAGCTTCCCTTTAAATGATTTAATTGTGTAAAAGTGGGATATTTTGTTGATAAGTGTTATATGGAAAGGATGAAAGTAGTGATGATGGCGAAGACCATAATGTAAAGAAAGGGAGAAAACATCATCAACACAAATAGGACAATATTGAAAAGAAGATGAACTCTTATAAGTAGAAGAATAATCTCTACTCAAAAGGGGTTAGTGACTCATCTATAGAAAGCAGTGAAAACAAATTATATAGTGATAGAGAATAATCTCTCTTTATGGCAATTGAAACAAACACTGATGAATACAAAGGGATAAAAATGATGGACTCAAAAGAAGAGGAAAATGTTGAAATTGATGGGAACGTGAATCTTGAAGAAGAGATCATTTGTTCCTTAATAGAAACAAAGAAGCTTAGGAAAATGAATTTGAAATAAAAGCTGCAAAAATATGAAGAAGAGGATCATGATTCAAAAGAAAAAATTTCACAAAGCCTTGAATAAATAGAAAAGACTATCATGAACCTAAAGGTTTGATTAGAAGAAGCAAGAAGGATGGAAGAAGTGGTTAGAATCCAGCTGAACAAAAAGGAATAAAATTGTGAAGAGCTAGAATATAAAATTGCTTCCTTAAGGAAGGAACTGGAGAAAATAATTACTAAGTTGAATAGAAGCATGAAGTTTTAAAAGAGTACTAAAATCTTAGATGATATCATCAGTTTTCAAAGGTCGCCATTCATTAAGACTAGTCTTCGATATGATGTTGTTGTTTCCTCCCTACCTATACCTATCCTTGCTACAACCATGGAATTTTTATTTATTGCAGGTGGAATTCAAACTGGTTTTCTAGAAGAGCAACCTACTATTGATTGTGCCAAATAGATTGATGAGTTTCTTGTTCCTCACATGAAATAATTTCATCATACAAATGACATTGTTGCCAATATGTTGGGTTGTTCTACTCTTGTAAGTGAACCTGACCCTGAGCCTACTTACTTTGATCAACCAATGAAAAAATATGTGCACTTAGCACTATCATCATCCTCACCATACAAATCAAAGGAATGGAAATCATTCTTTTAGATCTTTGTAAAAGAGATGTGAAAGACATAATTATGGACCAATGTCAACTACCAGGATAGATTGTGGTTGGTTTGATCGATGGTCTTGGAATTATTTGACAATATGTTTGAGGACTCCATATCATTGTGTATCATCAACGGTATAGTTGTGCATTGTTCCTCTTACATACTGATGATTTCCTTGGAAGTGGTCATTCAAGGATTGACCTGACATGACAGTCAAATGGAGCTTTAACTAAGTGCTTAAGAAAAAGTGCAAGTTCAATGGGAGCATCCCTTTTCCATTGATGTCCAAGGGGGAGAGTTGTAGACATGAGGAAAATTCTTTCTATTTCTGGGAGAGTTGCAAACAGGAGGAGAATTCTTTCTATGCATAGTGGACTATGTGTTTCATTGCAGGATTTCCATCAATGACAAAGGGGGGGATTATTGGAATTATTGTCATTGATGTCAAAATATTGATGATGTCATTAATTTCATGTTACAACATTAAAATACACACAAAATTTCCAATATTTATTTATATATATAGGTCTACAATTATATTTAAAAAGGGGTGCATTTAATAAAGTAAAAAGTGAAACGATGGTTTTAAACCCATGGGTTTGGGGTATTTTCCCATGGTATTTGGGGTACTTTCCCATGGTATTGATAATTAATTATTTAATTAAAGTACATTTCCCTTCATGAAGGGTTATGAAAAATTATAAAAAAAGAAAGCATTGAGAGAAAGTGTATGTGTGAAAAATGGATTAGAAAAGATTGAATTGTGAAATCAATTTCAGATCATCTTGCAATTTTCATGATAACTTGTTTTCTAGGATGTTTTAAACCTTGAAATCTGGAAGAGATCGAGGAGAGATCTTGGTATACATGTGGTACAAATTTCAAATGTTGGTTCACTATACTTTCATAAATATGCCATGTTGAAGTTAGGTTTCCTGAATGCTCTGGAAATCAGTTTCAAACAGGTCAGCTTGACACTTTTAACTTATTTTTTGGGAAGTTACAGACCTTGAAAATTTGCAGAGATAAAGGAAATAAAGTGGTGTACAATTGGTACAAATATTTGATCTTATGTCACTATACTTTATGATTTATTCCATGTGGAAGTTAGGGTTCCTGAATTCTCGTAAAATCCATTTCAAACAGGTCAGGTTGGCACTTTTTCTATAACCTATTTTATGGGATGTTTCAGACCTTGAAATTTTTTAGTGACATAGGAGAGACATTGGTGTGCATGTGGTACAAATTTTAGATGTTGGTTTACTATACTTTTGGAGATATGACCTATGGAATTTAGGGTTCCTAAATGCTCTTGAAATAAGTTTCAAATAGGTCAGCTTGACAATTTTTCTATAGCTTATTTTTTGGGATGTTTCAGAACTTGAAATTTTGCAAAGACAGAGGACAGATCGTGGGAAACATGTGGTACAAATTTAAAATGTTGGTTCACTATAATTTCAAATATATTCTCTATGGAATTTAGGGTTCTAGAATTCTCTTGAAATCAATTTCAAACATGTCAACTTGGAATTTTCACTATAAATTATTTTCTGGGACTCTTCAGACTATGAAAATTTTAGATAATAGAGGAGACATATAGAAATACCTTCTTAAGCCCTAAATAATGGATCATTACCCATTAATTGGGGCATATTACAATAATAATGTTATTTTATTTATGTCATCTTTAGTCCATTAGTTGTAATTATACCTCCTAGTCTCCTATATATACCAAGGAGACATTTTCATTTGGAATCATCTTGTAATTGTACATTTATGTGGGCATAAAGAGGTTTCCCCCTCGAAGAGGCTTATTATCTGAATTTATCTCTTTTTAAAGGCGTTGAGTACTTATTCTGAGGTTTTTCTATGCTATATTGATATTTGGTTCTCAACATATGGTATCAGAGCTAAAAGTCTTGGGGTTTCGCGGCTACATCTGAGACACCTTGGAATTTTTTCTATAACTTGTTTTCTACAACATTTCAAAAGGAACGGATTGGATGATATTTAGTAGACGAATCAAGGTACATTGGGTTAAAATTTCAGCTCCTTAGGCCTTATACTTTTGGAGATAAAGCCTGTGCAAGATAGGGTTCTGGAATCATCCTGAATTGAGGCATTGTGTAATTTTCACTATAAAAATTTTTCTATAATGTTCCAGACCCTGAAATCTAGAGGCTATTCACAGAACTTAGTAAGGTATTTGTGGTAAAAATTTAAGCTTCTGGGTCATCTTACATTTGTAGATACACCCTATGGAAGATAGGGTATCTGACTAATGCTATTGACTAGTCTCAAGAAGGTGTTCCAGGTAAAACAATCATAACTTCTTCCTAGAGTATCCAAAGTGAGTGAGACTAGTTGCATTAGATAGTGGACAGTCTTTAGTATTTCTGGTACGAGTTTCAGAATTTTATATCAATTATTTTGTGCGGGGCACACTATACAAGTGAGATCTCCTAGAAAGGCCAAAAATCAGCAAGTTGTGGGGAAGTTACCGTAAATTCCACTTGGCACATCCATTTTGATCTGACCTATGGAATTGCAGAGAAAAATATCAGAGAACTACAAAAAATAATGTTTCATACCCAAAAGGGCCGAAACTTTGGAGATACAACAAAATAAATATTGTCTAGCAGAACCACCTCAAAATCAAGGTTCAAAAGTAATACTTGGCCAACATGCCACCCAAAAAGGGAAATTCTACACCAAATAAGCCTCCAGACATTCCTACATGGACTCTTTATGAAGGTGAAGAAATCCATAGGGACACAAATGATTTACAAAAGAAGATAGTAACAAAAGATGAACTACAAGAGATGATGGAGGGTTTAAAAGGGGAGATCATGGAAGAATTGGAAAATTTCCTAATAGAGAGGACACCTGAAAGTGAAAATGTATCCCATGAAATTCATGATAAGGACACAAGGAAGGTGAATCAAGAATGGATAAACTCCAACTTTGGGTTGAAGACCAACCACGATCCTAAGATCGATATGAGGAAGTTTGATGGAAAGGACCCAATCACATGGATACTTCAGATGGAGCAATTCTTTGATCTACATAATGTGCCACATACACAAAAGGTATGAATTTCTTATTTATATTTAGAACCCAATCAATTTGTATGGTATCGATGGATTTGTTCTCACAAATCACTCATCACTTGGACAATTTTCACAGAAGAAATGATATCACACTATGAGGATACAAGGAGCAATACCTTCTTTAGCCAATTGATAAATCTCAAGCAAAAGGGTTCATTTACATAGCACATTGAGAACTTCCAAAGATTGAATATAAAGGTAACATATATTCCAAATGAACACTTGATTGATGTATTCATAGGAACTTTAAAGGATAACATTCAACATGAGGTTCGCCTTTGGGAACCCAAATCATTGGAGAATGCATTTAGGGTGGCAAGAAATGTTGAAGTAAAAATATGGCTATGGCTACTAGAAGGACCAATCCTAACAGCTATAGACATAATAATGCTCCTTCTTCTAAAACACCTCAACCTACAAGGTTGACATGTCAACAATTGGAGGAAAGAAAAGAAAAAAATTTATGCTTTAATTGTGACAGCAAGTACAGTAAGGGACATAAGTTTGGTGAGAAGAAATTATTCTACATAGATTATGAAGAGGAAGAAGAACAAGAACAAGAACAAGAGCCATCTCAAGATGAAAACGTAGAAGCAATTTCATCTAAAGAGTTGACTCCCACGATATCATGTAATGCATTGGTTGGAATTAGCACTCCTCAAACCCTTAATATCGAAGGATATATCAAAAAGAAAAAGGTAATAGTCCTAATTGATTCCGGCAATACTCATAATTTCATTCACTATAAATTAGCCAAAGCTCCCAATTTCTTTGTATATCCAGTGCCAACGTTTCAAGTAATGATTGCAGATGGAGGAACTATCAATTTCTTAGGAAAATGAAATAAGAACAATATTACTATAGGGGAATATGTAATGAATAGTCTAATGATTGCTATACCCATGGGTGGTGCTGATGTTTTACTAGAAATTCAATGGTTACAATCATTAGGAACGGTGGCTTTTAATTTTCAAGAACTTTTCATGAAATTTTCATTGGAAGGAAAATAAATTGAGTTAAGAGGTATCGCAGGGAAACTTGGTAAGGTGATAAGCTCTAATGGCATGAAAAAATTATTGAAAAAGTGGAATCAAGGTGTTATTGCACAACTATGCTCACTAGATGTTCAAACATCTAAGCCATCTATTCCTCTAGATATCCAAGGGATCATTGATAAGCATTCCAAAGTATTTGAAGATATTCCCAAAGGTCTTCCACCCACTCGAAATCATGATCATGATATTCACCTAATTCCTGGGAATGTTCCTCCTAACATCAGGCCATACAGATACCCTTATGCCCNGTTGAAGAAATGTTAGAGGTTGGCATTATTAGACCTAGCCAAAGTTCTTACTCTGCACCAGTGGTAATGGTATTCAAGAAAGATGGCTTATGGAATATGTGTCTACATTATAGAGAGCTCAACAAGATCACTATTAAAGATAATTTTCCAATTCCTGTCATTGATGAATTGTTAGATGAACTACATGGAGCAATCTATTTCACAAAGTTGGATCTTCGTTCAGGGTATCACCAGATTAGAATGAAGGAAGAAGATATCCCAAAAACAACATTCTGAACTCATGAAGGCCATTATGAATTTTTGGTCATGCCTTTTGGCCTTACAAATGCACCTTCCACATTCCAAGGGTTGATGAATTCCATTTTCAAGCCCTTCCTTCGAAAATTTGTGTTAGTATTTTTTGATG
>JASDQU010686659.1:46003-62278 GCA_032191745.1 Picea mariana
AAGGAGCAACAACTATATGCCAAACCATTCAAATGTTTCTCTAGAGTGAAGGAGGTAGAGTATTTGGGTCATATTGTATCTCATGAAGGTGTCAAGGTAGACTCCAACAAGATTAAGGCCATGATGGACTGGTTGATTCCCAAAACATTGAAGAATCTTAGAGGATCTTTGGGTTTGACAGGTTACTACCACAAGTTTGTTCGACACTATGGAATAATAGCAACACCTTTAACGACACTAACTAAGAAGGATGCATTTTCATGGACTCCAGAGGAAACTAAATATTTTGAACAACTTAAAGAGGTGATGTGCAAAGCTCCTATCTTGACCACTCCAGACTTCACAAAAACCTTTATTGTGGAATGTGATGCCTCGGGAAATGGAATTTGTGTTTTCCTAATGCAAGAAGGAAGGACCCTGGATTTTGAAAGTCGACCACTCAAGGGAAAGGACTTACACAAACCCATTTACGAGAAGGAAATGATGGCAATACTACATGCATTGAAAAAATGACATCCTTACCTAATAGGTAGCCATTTCAAGGTAAAAAAAGATCATGATAGTCTTAAATACTTCTTGGAACAAAGACTATCTTCAGAAGAACAACAAAAATGGGTAACCAAGATATTGGGTTATGATTTTGAAATTGTCTATAAAAAAGGGAAGAAAAATGTTGTGGTAGATGCACTCTCAAGAAAGGATGAAGACGTTGAGGCCTTTCTCTGTGCTATCTCGATCATCCAACCTAATTGGATAATAGAAGCAAGGGATGAATTGAAGAATGACGAAAAAGTGTGGACTCTCATTCAAAGGTTGCAACGGGATTTCAGTGCATCAGATACATTTACATGGAAAAATGATTCAATATGGTACAAAGATCGCTTATATTTATGTAATAAATCCCAACTCAAACAAAAGGTACTATTGGAATTGCACACCTCTCCAGTAGGAGGGCACTCAGGATTTTTGAAAACGTACCATAGGGTCAAGAATGAATTTTTTTGGGATGGTCTTAAAACTGATGTTCAAAGGTTTTTGTTAGAATGTTTGGTTTGCCAACAAAATAAGGTGGAAACAATTAATACCCTAGGTATTTTACAACCATTATCTATCCCAAGTCAATGCTGGGAGGAGGCTTTCATGGATTTCATCATAGGGTTACCAAAGTCTGAAAGAAAGAGTGCCATCATGGTGATTGTTGATAGACTAACCAAGTACGCACACTTTTGTGCACTCTCTCATCCCTTCAAAGCCACTATAGTTGCCACCACATTCATGGAGATAGTTCAAAAGATACATGGAATCCCAAAGATTATTATAAGTGACAGAGATCCAATCTTCGCTAGACATTTTTGGACAGAATTATTTTCTTGTTTGGGTACTCAATTGACTCATATCTCATCCTATCATCCTCAATCTGATGGACAAACCGAGATAGTGAACAAATTTCTGGAAGGATACCTTAGTTGCTTTGTCTATGATAAACAAACACAATGGTTCAAATGGTTACCCTTGGCAGAATGGTGGTATAACACTTCCTTTCATACTACAAAAAAAATGACACCATTTATGGCACTCTATGGATACCACCCTCCTTCCATCACTTCTTCTCTAAAAGAAAAATATAAGGTTCAAGCAATGGAAGATCACATTGAGCATCAACAACAAGTTCTCCAAATATTAAAGGACAACCTAACCATGGCACAAAATCGCATGTAACAACAAGTAGATCAACATCATAGTGAAAGAATTTTTGAAGTAGGAGATTGGGTGTTTTTAAGACTACAACCATACAAATAGATGTCCCTCAAGCAAGCTAAGAAGGATAATAAATTATCACCAAAGTACTAAGGCCCCTATAAGGTGTTGCAAAATATTGGTACTATGGCATACAAATTGGAGTTGTCTGCATCTTCACGAGTACACACAATTTTCCATGTTTCATGCTTAAAGAAGGTTATAGGTGACAAGATCCCAGTTCAAACTATATTGCAAGAACTTGATGAGGAAGGAAAAATCATATTGGAGCCTGAAGACATCACTGACACAAGAATTCGCCAGCTGAGGAATAGATCCATTTAAGAGTATCTCATTAAATGGAGGAAACTACCGGCTGAAGATTCCACTTGGGAAGATGAGTGTTTTATATAGAAGCATCCAGAGTTACTCAAGCATTGTAGACAACACTTGTCTCAAGGGGAGGGGCATGCTAATCCCTAAATAATGGCTCATTGCCCCTTAATTGGGGCATATTACATTAGTAATGTTATTTTATTTATGTCGGCTTTAGTCCATTAGTTGTAATTATACCTCCTAGTCTCCTATATATACCAAGGAGACATTTTCATTTGGAATCATCTTATAATTGTACATTTATGTGGGCATAATGAGGTTGCCCCCTCGAAGAGGCTTATTATCTGAATTTCTCTCTTTTTAAAGGCATTGAGTACTTATTCTGAGGTTTTTCTATGCTATCTTGATATTTGGTTCTTAACATACCTCAAGTAAAAATTTCAGAATCATATTTGCAAAATTGGATATGTGGCATGTTGTACAAGTTCATTCTTAGGAAGAGGCCCAAAACATCAAGGTTTGAGAAATTTACCACTTGGAAATTCAAATTTTGGTCAAACCCAGTAAAGGCAGAAGTAATGAGAAAACCTAGTGAAAGAAGAAGCAGTGAGTAGACCTGGTGAAGGAATATGCAACAAGTAGATCTGGTGAAGGTAAAAGTAGAAAGTATACTCAATGAAGATTGGTGCAGCTCCACAAAGATATTGGCATCTCTTTATAAGTTGGTTCTTGGAAATGGGGATTGGTGTCTCTAGTAGATTGGTGTCTACGAAGTTCTGCAAGATATTGGTGTCTCTTGCGAATTTTTTTCTTAGTAGTGGGGATTGGTGTCTCTAGTAGATTGGTGTCTATGAAGATCTATAAGAGAGTGGTGTCTCTTTCTAAGTTGTTTCTTGGTGGTGGGGATTAGTGTCTATGAATATCTATAAGAGAAGGTTGTTTCCTACCAGGATTTTTTCCTATGGGGATTGGTGTCTCCAGTAGGTTGGTGCCTACAAATAATTATAAGGATAACTTTTGTGGTTTTCTCTCTAAATGATTTCCACGTAAATCTTATGTTCAATTTTTTGTAATGTGATTTTTTGCTTATGGTTGATGAATGTTTGAAAAAGTAAAAAAAAAAATGTATTATCTTGATTTACCCCCTCTATATCAGTATAAGTGTGTGCTCAACACTCCATAATTAAGCACACTTGAACCAGAGGAATATTGGGATCAGTGACCTCCTAGGAAGTCCTAGTTACTAAGTGCAATGATTAGAGGTAATGATTGATGCTACACAATTCATTTCACTAGATTCAATCCCACTTCTTCACCCTTGTGAGCATCACTCAATGCAATGAGTGTTAAGTGGACTTCTCAAAATCATGAGAAATTGGTTAGTTGTGAATAATACTCTTAGATATAGGTCATAGATTAATGACATACTCTACAAAGTTGATCCCAAAAATGATATCTAATATGTTGCAGAATGGAAGCCCCTCAATGCTTAAATAAAAATAGTGAAGGGAGCTCTAACTGAATATTTCATAAGGCACAAAATATGCTAAGGTTTTGAAAATGGGGTAGCAAGATAAGTGGGAACGATTGTGGGGGAAAATCCATAGTTAAGAATGCTAGATCCAGAAGAGTCTGGGGATGGGTGACCTCCTAAGAATTATTGGTTATTGGGCGAAATATCTTGAGGTGATGATTGATGTTATGAAATTAATTTCACTAATTCCAATCCCTATTCTTCACCATTGTGATCATCACCCAATGCAATGACTGCTAAGTGGACTATTCACTCTCATGCGAAATTGGTCATTTGTGACTAATACTCATGGATATGAATCATACATTAATGAATTACTCTATGCAATTGATCTCAAAAATGATATCTCATATGTTTCACCATGGAAGCCCCTATATTCTTAAGTAAAAAGAGTGAAGGGATTTCTAATTGAATAGTTCATAAGGAACAATACTTGTTAAGGTTTTGCAAATGGGGTAACAAGCTAAGTGGGATTGATTGTGGGGAAAAAAACATAGTTAAGAACACTTGAGCCATAAGATTCTTGGGATAGGTGACCTTTCAAAAAGTTCTACTTACCAAGTGCAAGCCCTGGAGGTGATGATTGATGCTATGAAATCATTTCTCTAGTTTCAATTGCACTTCTCCACCCTTGTGAGCATGACTTGATGCAATGAATTCTTAGTGAACTATTAAAAATGATGAGAAATTGGTGAGTTGTGACAAATACTAATGGATATGGGCCATAAATTAATGACTTACTCTATGCATTTGATCTTGATAATGATATCTCACAAGCTTCACCATGGAATTCCCTTGATGCTCAAATAAAAATAGTGAAGGGAGATCTAAATAAATAGTTCATAAGGCACAATACCTGATAAGATTTTTCAAGTGGGGTAACAAGATAAGTGGGATTAATTATGGGGTAAGCCCCACAGTTAAGAACACTTAAGCTAGAGGAGTATTTCTATGGGTGACCTCCTAGGAAGTCCTTATTACGGGGTGCAATCCTTGGAGGTGATAATTGATTCTATGTGATCCATTTCACTAGTTTCAATCCCACTTATTAACCCCTATGAGCATCACCCAATGCATTGAGTGCTATGTGGACTATTCAAAATCATGTGAAATTTGTTAGTTGCGACTAATACTCATGGATATGTTTCATAGAGTAAATATTTACTCTACGTAGTTGATCCCAGAAATGATATCTCATATGTTACAATACAGAATCCCCTCACTACTTAAATACAAAGAGTAAAGGGAGATCTAATTGAATAGTTCATAAGGAACAATACTTGTTAAGCCTTTTCAAATGGGGTAGGAGGGTAAGTGGGATTAGTTGCAAGGAAATATCAACATTTAAGTGATCTTGAGCGAGAGGATTCTTGGTATGGGTGATTTCTCAGTCGAAAGTCCTGGTTACTAGGTGAAATCTTAAGATATGTTGATTGATGTTATGTGATTCATGTCGCTAGTTTCAATCCCACTTATTCACCCTTGTGAGCATCCCTTGATGCAATGAGTGCTAAGTGGACTATTCAAATTCATGAGAAATTGGTCAGTTGCAACTAATACTAATGGATATGGGTAAAAGATTAATGACTTACTCTATGTCGTTAATCCCAAAAATGATATCTCATATGTTGCACTACCGAAGCCCCTCAATTCTTAAACAAAAAGAGTGAAGGAACCTCTAACTGAGTAATTCCTAAGGAAAAATACTTGATAAGCTTTTGCAAATGGGGAAGCAAGATAAGTGGGCTTGATTGTGGGGAAAACTCCATAGATAAGAATGCTTGAGACAAAGGAATTTTGTGATGGGTGACCCCTAGGGAAGTCCTGGTTATCGGGTGTAATCAGTGAAGGTAATGATTAATGCTACACGGTTCATTTTTCTAGTTTCAATCTCACTTCTTCACACTCGTGAGCATCACCTGATGAAATGAATGCTAAGTGGACTATTCAAAATCTTGAGAAATTGGTCAGTTGCAACTAATACTCATTGATATGGATCATAGATCAATGACTTGCTCTACACAGTTAATATTGAAAATGATATCCAATATGTTGCAGTAGAATCCCCTCAATGCTTAAATAAAAAGAGTAAGGGGGCTCTAACTAAATAGTTCATAAGGCACAATACTTGCTAATGTTTTTCAAATGGGGTATAAATCTAAGTGGGATTGATTGTGGGGAAAATGGCATAGTTAAGTGCACCTTAGACAAAGTAGTCTTGGTATGGGTGACTTCCTTGGAAGTCTTTTTTATCGGGTGTAGGCCCTGGAGGTGATGATTTATGCTGTGAGAATTATTTTGTTAGTTTCATTGTTCTTCTATGATTGATGATTGATTCTGAAAATGATATCTCATATGTTACACTACATAATCCCTTTGATGCTTAAATAAAAAGAGTGAAGGGAGCTCTAACTAAAAAAATCATAAGGCACAATACTTGCTAAGGTTTGGCAAATGGGGTAGCAAGATAAGTGGGATTCAATGTGGGGAAACTTAAACAATTAAGTGTGCTTGAGCCATAGGAGTATTGGGATGGGTGACCTCACGAGAAGTCCTAGTTATCGAGTGAAAAACCTAGATGTGATGATTGATTCTATGTGATTCATTTTGCTAGTTTCAATTCCACTTCTTCACCACTTTGAGCATCACCCAATTCAATGAGTACTAAGTGGACTATTCAAAATCATGAGAAATGTTTTAGTTGAGAATAATACTCATGGATATGGATCATAGATTAATGAATTACTCTATACATTTGATCGAGAAAATGATATCTCATATGTTGTACCACAAAATCCCCTCAATGCTTAAATAAAAAGAGTGATGGGAGAACTAATTGAATACTTCATAGGGCACAATACTTGCTAAAGTTTTTCAAATGGGGTAGCAATCTAAGTGGGTTTGATTGCGGGGAAAATTCCATATTAAAACGCACTTGATCCAAAGGAGTCCTGGGATGGGTGACCTCCTAGGAAGTCTTTCTTACCGGTTGAAAGCATTAGAGGTGATGATATTTTATATGTAATTCATTTCACTAGTTTCAATACCACTTATTCACCATTGTGAGAATCACCCGATGCGATGAGTTGCAAGTGAAATATTCAAAATCATGAGAAATTGGTTAGTTGTGACTAAGACTCGTGGATATGGGTCATATATTAGTCACTTAATCTATGCAATCGATCCCAAAAATGATATTTCATATGTTTCACTATGGAAACCCCTCAATTATTAAATAAAAAGAGGGAAGGAGATATAACTAAATAGTTCATAAGGCACAATACTTGCTAAGGTTTTTCAAATGGGTTAATAAGATAAGTGGGTTTGATTGTGGGAAGAATTCCATAGTTAAGCACACTTAAGCAAGAGGATTCTTGGTTATCAGTTGCAAGCCACGAAGGTGATGATCAATGTTATGTGATTCATTTTTCTAATTTCAATCCCACTTCTTCACCATTGTGAGCATCACCCGTTGCAATGAGTGTTAGGTGGACTATTCAAAATCATGAGAAATTGGTTAGTTGTGAGTAATACTCATGGATTTGGGTCATATATTAATGACTAACTCTACACAGTTGATCCCAAAAATGATATCTCATATGTTGCACTATAGAAGGCCCTCAATGCTTAAATAAAATGAGTGAAGGAAACTCTAACTCAATAGTTCATAAGGCATAATACCTGCTAGGATTTTGCAAATGGGGTAGAAATACAAGTGGGCTTGATTATGGGGAATAATCCATAGTTATGAATGCTTGAGATAGAGGAGTTTTGTGATGTTTGACCTCTCAATATTTCTTGGTTATCAGTTGAAAACCCCATAGGTGATGATTGATGCTATGTGATTCATTTTTGTTTCAATCACACTTCTTCACTCCCATGAGCATCACCTAATGCAATAAGTGCTAAGTGGGATATTCAAAATTATGAGAAATTGGTTAGTTGTAACTAATACTCATGAATATGGATCATATATTAATGAATTACTCTATGCAATTGATCCTGAAAATGATATCTCATATGTTGCATTGTAGAAGCCCCTCAAAGATTAAATAAAAAGAGTGAAGGGAGATCTAACTAAATAGTTCATAAGTTACAATACTTGATAAGGTTTTGAAAATGGGGTAGCAAGATAAGTGGGCTTGATTCTAGGGGAAAATCCATAGTTATACATGTTTGAGAGAAAGGAGTCTAGGTATGAGAGACCTCCTAGGAATTCCTAGTTTCTGGGTGTAGGTCCCGAAGGTGATAATTGATGCCATGAAATTAATTTGGTAGTTTCAATCCCACTTATTCACCCCTATGAGCATCACTAGATGCAATGAGTGCTAAGTGGACTATTCCAAATAATGTGAAATTGGTTAGATGCGAGTAATACTCATGGATATGGGTCATAGATTAATTATTTACTCTATGTAATTTCTCTCGAAAATGATATCTCATATGTTGCACTGCGGAAGCCCCTCAATTATTAAGTAAAAAGAGTGAAGGGAGATCTAACTAAATAGTTCATAAGGAACAATACTTGCTAAGTTTTTTCAAATGAGGTAGAAAGCTAAGTGGGCTTGACTGTCAACAAAAATCCAAAGTTAAGAACTCTTGAGCCACATGAGTCTTGGGATGGGTGACCTCTTGGGAAGTCTTGGTTATTGGGTGCAAACCCCATATGTGATTATTGATGCTATATGATTCATTTTTCTATTTCCAATCCCACTTCTTCACCCCTGTGAGCATCACCTGATGCAATGAGTGTTAAGTGGGCTATTCAAAATCATGTTAAATTGGTCAGTTCCAACTAATACTCATGGATATGGGTCATAGATTGATGTCTTTATCTACGTAGTTCATCCCAAAAATGATATCTCATATCTTGCACTATGGAATCCCCTTGATGCTTAAATAAAAAGAGTGAAGGGAGCTCTAACTAAATAGATCATAAGGCACAATGCTTGCTAAGGTTTTGAAAATGGGGTGGAAAGCTATGTGGTTTGATTGCAGGGAAAACTCCATAGTAAAGAATTATTGAGCTAGATAGTTCTTGGGATAGGTGACCTCCAAGGAATTCATGGTTATCGGGTTCAAGCTCCACAGGTGATAATTGATTCTATGCAATTAATTTTTATAGTTGCAATCCCCCTTCTTTACCCCTATTAGTATCACTCAATGAAATGAGTACAAAGTGGAATATTCAAAATCATGAGAAATTGGGGTCAGTTGTGACTAATACTCATAGATATGGGTAATATATTAATGACTTAGTCTATGAAGTTTTTACCAAAAATGATATCTCATATGTTTCACTATGGAAGCCCCTTAATGTTTAAATAAAAAGAGTGAAGGGATCTCTAACTGAATAATTTATAAAGAAGAATACATGTTAAGGTTTTTCAAATGGGGTAACAAGCTATATGGGCTTGATTGTGGGAAAAACTCCACAGTTAAGTGTGCTTGAGCCAAAAGATCCTTGCGATGGGTGACCTCTTATGAAGTACTGGTTACCAGGTGCAAGCCTCAAAGGTGATGATCCGTTTTATGTGATTCATTTTGCTAGTTTCAATCCCACCTCTTCACCCCTATGAGCATCAGCCGATGAAATGAGTTGCAAGTGGACTATTCAAAATCATGAAAAATTGGTCAGTCATGACTAATACTCATGGATATGGGTCATAGATTAATCACTTACTCTACACAGTTGATCCCACAAATGATATCTCATACGTTGCATTACGAAAGCCCCTCAATGATTAAATAAAAAGAGTGAAGGGAGATGTAACTAAATAGTTCATAAGGAACAATAGTTGCTAAGGTTTTGAAAATGAGGTAACAAGCTAAGTGGGCTTGATTGTGGGAAGAAATCCACAGTTAATCTCACTTGAGATAGAGCATTCTTGGTATGGGTGACCTCCTGTGAAGTCCTAATTACCAAGTGCAAGTCACAGAGGTGATGATTGATGCTATGTGATTCATTTCACTAGTTTCAATCCCACTTGTTCACCCATGTGAGCATCACCCAATGCAATAAGTGCTAAGTGGACTATTCAAAATCATGATAAATTGGTCAACTGTGAGTAATACTCATTTATTTGGGTCATATATTAATGACTTACTCTACATAGTTAATCCAAAAAATGATATCTCATATGTTGCATTGAAGAAGGCCCTCAATGCTTACATAAAAAAGGTGAAGGGAGCTCTAACTAAATAGTTCATAAGGCACAATACCTACTAATGTTTTTTAAATGGGGCATCAAGCTAAGTGGGCTTGATTATGGAGAAAACTCCACAGTTAAGAATGTTTGAGATAGAGGAATCTCAAGATAGTTTACCTTCCGAGAAGTCTTGGTTATTGGGTGCGATTACCATAGGTGATTATTGATGCTATACATTTCATTTTGCTAGTTTCAATCCCACTTCTTCACCCCTGTGAGAATAACCTAATGCAATGAGTGCTAAGTGGGCTATTAAAATTAATGAGAAATTGGTCAATTGCGACTAATACTTATGGATATGGGTAATAATTAATGAATTACTCTATGCAGTTGATCCCAAAAATGATATCTCATATGTTTCACTACATAAGCCCCTCAATGTTTAATTAAAAAGAGTGAAGGGATCTCTAATTGAGTAGTTCATAAGTTACAATACTTGCTAAAGTTTTACAAATGAGGTAGCAAGATAAGTGGGCTTGATTGTGGGTAAGACTCCATAGTTAGGCACACTTGAGAGAAATAAGTTTAGGTATGAGAGACCTCCCAGGAAGTCTTGGTTACTAGGTACAAGTCTCGGAGGTGATAATTGATGCTATGCAATTCATTTGCTAGTTTCAATCTCACTTCTTCACCTTTGTAAGCATCACCATATGGATTGAGTGATAAGTGGACTATTCAAAATAATGAGAAATTGAGTAGTTGCAGTAATAATCATGGATATGGGTCATATATTAATGACTTACTCTACATAGTCTCTCCCAAAAATGATATCTCATATGTTGCACTGTGGAATCCTCTCAATGATTAAGTGAAAAGAGTGAAGGGAGCTCTAACTAAATAGTTCGTAGGGAACATTACTTTCTAAGTTTTTGCAAATGGGGTAGCAAGATAAGTGGGCTTAATTGGTATAAAAAAGTCCACAATTAAGAATGCTTGAGCCAGAGGAATCTTGGGATGGGTGACCTCCCAGGAAATCATGGTTATCGGGTGCAAACCCCGGATGTGATGATTGATGTTAAGTGATTCATTTTACTAGTTTCAATCCCACTTATTTACTCCTATGATCATCACCCAATGCAATGAATTCTAAGTGGACTATCCAAAATCATGAAAAATTGGTCATTTGTGACTAACAATCATGGATATGGGTCATATATCAATGAATTAATATATGCAGTTGATCCAGAAAATCATATCTCATATGTTGTACTACTGAATCCCATCATTGCTTAAATAAAAAAAGTGAAGGGAGAACTAACTGAACATTTCATAAGGAACAATACTTTCTAAATTTTTGCAAATGGGGTATCAATCTAAGTGGGTTTGATTGTGGGGAAAACTCCATAGTTTAGTGCACTTGAGCCAAAGGAGTCTTTGGATGGGTGGTCTCCCCAGAAGTTCTGGTTACCAGGTGAAATCCCCAGATGTGATGATTGATGCTATGTGATTAATTTCACCAATTTTAATCCCACTTCTACACCGCTATGATTATCATCAAATGCAATGAATGGTAAGTGAACTATTCAAAATCATGGTAAATTGGTCAATTGTGACTAATAGTCTTGTATATGGGTTGTAGATTAATGACTTACCTATGCAGTTGATCCTAAAAATGATATCTCATACATTGTGTTATGGAAGCCCCTCGATTTTTAAATAAAAAGAGTGAAGGGAGCTCTAACTGAATAGTTCATAAGGCACATTACTTGCTAAGGTTTCATAATTGGTGTAGCAAGCTAAGTGGGCTTGATTATGGGGAAAACTCCATTGTTAAGTGTGCTTGATCTAGAGGAGTCTTGGGATGGGTGATATTGTGGGAAGTCTTGATTAGAGAGTGCAAGCCTTGGAGGAAATTATTGACGTGATGCAATTCATTTCCCTAGTTTTAATCCCACTTCTTCACCTCTATGAGCATCACCCAATGCAATGAGTGCTAAGTGGACTATTAAAAATCATGAGAAATTGGTCAGTTGCAACTATTACTCATGGATATGGGTCATATATTATTGACATGCTCTATGCAGTTGATCCCAAAAATCATATCTCATATGTTGAACTACGGAAGCTCCTCCATGCTTAAAACATAGTTACCAACTTAACGAGAACCCTCCAGAGTTCTAATTTTTTTAGAGGCCACATTTACTGGCTATTTTTACCCTCATTTCGAAAATTTGTGCTACTGGTAGCACCTTTGTTTTTTCCGAGGTTAAAATGAGCACATTTTTTAACCATGGCTTTAACAACATCATAATGTTTTCGACAAAGACGTTAAAATCAACCCCTAAATTGCAAAATGACACTAACAACATAATCGTTTTTTATTTTCAAGGTTATCACTACAACTTCTTTGAAATATCCAGACTTGAAAATCGGTATTGTTGAAACCAAAACCTTAAAATTGACCCTAGAATCGAAAATTAGTGCTCGTGGTAGCAACCCCCTTTTTCTCTAAGGACAAAATTGTAAGATTTTTTAAATTTTGACCTTGAAAATGGATACCCTTGGAACCAAAATCCTAAGACCACATAACAAAAAAGTGGTGTTATCAATAACACTCTTTTTTTTGGGCTCAAAATTATATCGTTTTAGAAAACACGACCTGAAAGCTAAACACTATTTCAAACAAAATCCTAAAAAGGAAATAAAAATGCATGTACTTGCATGGCACAGGGTCGTGTTATCCAAATACTACCGCTATAACCTCCAGGTGTGCCCACGATGCCCCATATGCGACACACAAGGTAAGTCGGGGTTTGAACCGATCACTTCACATAACAAAGTGCCTTAATAATACACTCCATCACTAACTTCCCTACACCCTGGGGCCTTGTTTTTTAAATTTGAAATGGTTTTTTTATTTTTTATTTTTATTTAAATAGAAAATAATAGTTTATCTTTCTCATTAAGAGGTTTTTTGTTTTTTGTTTTGTTTTTTCTCTTCTCTCTTTTTATTCATTTTTCATTTTTTCTATTTTATGATTTTGTTTGAAATGGTGTTGGGATTTCGAGCCATGGTTTCTAAAATGTTACAATTTAATCCCCCCCCAAAAAGGGTGCTATCGATAATGCCTCTTTTTAATTATGTGATTGGTCTTGAGTTTTTAGTTTCAAGGGTACTGATTGTCAAGGCCACAATTTCAAACAACTTGCAATTTTATCCCTAGATAAAAAGGGGGTTACTAGCTAGGACCACCAATTTTTGATTTGGAGGTCAATTTTAAGGTTTTGGTTGCAATGATACCAATTTCCAAGTCTGGAGGTTTCAAATAAGTTGTAGTTTTAACCTTGAAAATAAAAAAAATGATTATGTTCTTAGCACCACTTTTCAATTTAGAGGTTGATTTCAAGGTTTTATTGACAACATTATGACTTCATTAAGGCCATGGTCGCAAAAGGTGTTAATTTTAACCCCCCTCCCCCCTCCCAAAGAAAAAGAAGTGCTACCAGTAGCATCACTTTTCAAAATGGGCTTTGATTTTGGTGTTTTTGACGTAAAAATGTGGATTTTTAGTGTTAGAGTTCTCATTTTGAGGTCATACTTCTCTTCAAGTCGATAACTATGTTTTAAATAAAAAAAGTGAAGGGGTATCTAACTAAAAAGTTCATGAGGCACAATACTCTCCAAGGTTTTGCAAATGTGGTAGCAAGATAAATGGGCTTGATTGTGGGGAAATCTCCACAGATAAGAATGCTTGAGTGTTGGAAGCCTGAGCTTCCAGCCAACATTCAACCAAGAGACTACATTGTGACATGCATGCATGAGACCATCAAGACAAATATATTGGGGAGAACGTTCTACCATCTTGTATTCACGCTTTGATAGGTATTTATACAATGATATGGATGGTTGGAGAAGTTGCACCCACTCCAACTAATCACCCATTTACGCCCATTTATCAATTATGCACACATATTTATCCACTTTTGTTTATATTACATTCATAGGTGTGATGACATTTATGAGGTCTAAGAGGCCCCCTCAACATCTCATCTACACTCAAATCCTTTCTCGTCCCAAGCAAGTGTGCAAAAACGTCTTGGGTTTCTACTCTTACAGAAGTTTGTTTATTGTATATCAACCATGCATATTGGTCTGCATAGGTAATCAACGGCAACAACCTCCAATTGTATAGGAAGATACACGTATACAAGGTTTATTGTGACAGGTTTCCAATGGATCTGAATGACTGTATATCACATAACCCAACTCCTCGATCTCCATATGATCAACTTTGTCAATTTATTATTGGGCACAACCGACCGCCATACTCACTTGTAATTTTATATTCCTCCAAGGAGCCATCAAGGAAATCTCTAGGGTTGCTCCAATGAACTACCACGTCTGAGGGATCTTTTTATGGAATCAATGAGGGTCTGCAACATCATCTAATCCTACCATTCCTCTGCTTTCCTTGTCACTACATGACGAACTGTATTGCAACTCTTCTACCAAGGGGATCAATCATTTCAATCATTCTTGTGCTATCATCTTTTCTTTTAAGATCTGAGGTCTCCTTCTTGAATTCCTTCAACTATTGTAAAACTTTCATGACCAATGTTCATTATGAATGCTATATACAAGTGCTCTATTCAATTAATTGTTACAATCAATGCTCAATCTTTCATTCAAATGCTTAGCTTCTATATGCCTCATCAATATTCTTTCTCTACTACTTTACTACTTTTCTGCTATCAGTCATGGTTTGGATTTGAGATCTCTGGAATCTACAATTAAACCTTTTAACCTCTTTCTTAAATTCTTTTAACTGCTGCCAAAATATCTCAATTAGTGCTCACTATACCCAATGTATGTGTGCTCGCTCTCTCAAATTGTTGCTTAGTCTAAAATATCTGCTCTACTGTTGGCTATGCTTCTTCAGTAGTTCTGAGAATATACTGAGTCTGCAAATTTTATTTACATGAAGGGTGACTTTGACTATGACTCAATCCTAAGATTATGCATATGCGACTTAACACGACTCAATGGTTAAACACTTTCTAATTTTTTTAGTAAGATTAAGTTATACAAAGACTCTTTGCCAGGACTATACTTTCATAGTCTCAAAATGTTGTTGACTACATATTGATTGACCTCAGCAAAAAACCAATCTCGTCTGTGAGAGACCGACTTACATTACAATGATGGAGAGGATCATCTGTCTGTAACGACTCACATTTAACCCCCTCATGGTCAAAGGATGATTAGAGGAGACTTCATTGAATGCTATTCCCAAAAATCCAAATGATCTTCCACTGCTAAAATGTTGATATACTGATGACGATAATAGTTTCCTTTTGATGTTTCTACGAGATAATAATTGATGAGTCGAATGACATCTCTGTAGATGCTTTGTACAGAAATTTGACAGGTCCAAAGTTCCTTTACCATGTATGGTCACAAAATAAATTGCAGTAACTTTTCCACTACCTTGAGCCATGTATGTAAAAAACTTCATTATGGGAGGAGCCTTCACATCAGGAATTCAGTGTGTCGAGTCTTTATAGCGTTGATATAGATGTGTTTCAAAAATAATGTGGGAAAATAGATCTGTAAGATTTTGCATGTATTTTTGTATGAATGCTCTGTACCCGCACTACTAGTTGATGGGTTTTCCCTTAGTCGAGTCGATATCCCCACGTGGTCGAAATCGATATTTTTACATCACGTTTTTAATGGGTTGGGTGTATAGCCAGTTTCTTCAGTCGTAATGTATCCTGATATCGTTCAATGCCAATGCCTCATTGAGTTTTTCGATGCGCATAATTCCTCCTCCTCCTTAAGTAACATTTAACATGATTCTGCTTCTTGTTCTCACATTGAGGTAAATTATACACATATTCCCCCATCGTTTCTTTTCAAAGACTCAAAATGACCAACAATATGACTACCCAAAGAAGCAGAGTGATTGGCAGCATAACCCTGTCAACATGCATGGCTGCATGAATTTCTTTAGTTGAGGTCGACCAACTTAATCATGACGTAAGCTACAGGTCGATGCTATCACCAAATGTGATAATCTTAGAGGTATGGAAGAAGGCAAGAGGAGAGTGTTGGAATAAATCATCTTTTTAGTTGGTCTTGGTGCAACTATATAGAATGTATCGGCTGTGCACAAAGATCCTTATCTCTTTCTTTAATTTCATGATAATATTGAGTATGACTCTGATACACGAATCATTTGACCAAAATCATTGCAATTTTTGCATTATATGCTTCTCCGTATTCATATATTTGATTGGAACTTCATTGTAAAGGGAACTATCTATAGCCACACACCTGGTTGCTGACACTTATCTTCAGTCGAGCATCATCTGCTAGCAACATGAGTAATCGACATGCATGAAAAAATATTTCAGTAGGCTTGTCTATGGAACAAATATGTTGGCTCGCATCTTGGCTCTCGTCCTTCACCGGTCGATATTCACTTCACTCGATGTATTCGATTTTTCACTTTGTTT
>JASDQU010686660.1:58460-73438 GCA_032191745.1 Picea mariana
CCCCACAGCCAAACATTCGAAGTCAAGTTACATCATTACCACAACTGAATACCTTACTCACTGGGTCGGGGCAACAATGGTATAGGACTGTTCGATGGGTACGGATGCTAGGTTCATTTTTGAGAATATCATTACCTGCTTCGGATGTCCAAGGAGCCTAACCAACGATCAAGGATATCACTTCATTAGCATCACTATAACAACACTTACTACTGAATTTTTGATTCAACATCACAAGAGCAGTCCATATCACTCACAGGCCAATGGAACAGTTGAATCCTTCAACAAAATCCTAGAAAAGGGACTAACAAAGGTCTGTTGTGCAAACCGAGAGGATTGGGATGAGAGAGTTCCAGTGGCATTATGGGCATACAGGACAACTACAAAGAAACTCCACAAATATACACCGTTCCAGTTGGTTTACGGAAAAGAGGCAGTGGTTCCCACAGAGTTCATCACACCAAGTCTATACATTGCACAAGACACATGTATGACAGATGAAGAATCAGTGGCACAAAGACTTATGGAGTTACAAGAACTCGACAAAACCAGATTTCTAGCCGATTTCCATCAGTCAGTTGAAAAGGCAAGGAAAAAAGCTTGGCATGACCGACACATTAAGAACAAGTTATTTGCACAAGGAGACAAAGTGCTACTCTACGATAGTCGATACTAGATGCACCCTAGCAAGTTGTGCATGCACTGGTTGGTACCCTTCATAGTGGTGGAAATCCGACCATCAAGAGTAGTCCAACTTGCACAACTGTATGGTATGCTATGACTGGGATGAGTGAACGACACTCACCTAGAGCCCTACCTATCTTGAAACTGAGAAGAATGGGAGTTGCTCCAATCCAAAAGATCTTGTACAATAGTTAGATTTGAGTTTTGTTTTCTTTCTAGAATTTTGTAAATTTAGTTAATAATGTCCATGCACACAGTATTGCACCACAATACATAGTTTATCTATTTTTTTTAAATTGTTGGTTGATACAGAATTAACGACTCAATAGTACAGAACCTGAAGCATGAAAAAGTCCAGTACTATCTGACATTAAGGATGACAGGGACAACCCTTGTGGTTGGAGGCACCATGAATCTAAATATAATCAGAGTTAAAAGCCACATACACCCAGTCTAGTCACAACCATTATTACCAGTTCGACACCCCGACTGTCACCCATTAAGCCATAAAGATGCATTATACCAAGATGCCATCGAACTTCACGCTGAGACACCCACCCATCAAGTAGAAAGGTATTAATTCGGCCACGTCCCTATTCCACTCAAATGAGTAAATACTCAGATCACCCAATCAGATTTCCCTTGATTAAACCATCCCATCAGAAAACTCACACCCTATTGTGTCCATCCAATCATCATGAGGAGTAGTTATTATTAAAACTTACCCCTTAAATCCAGACAAAAGACTCTCAGAACTTATCCAAGAATGTACTGTTTCTATAACCGAGCATAGTTATTTCCACATGCATCACTGTGAACCAGTAAATACCTTTGCAAAAGATGAAGACATAGCCTAGACGTGCAAATGCCGAGAGATATAGTAATTCGAAGTGCCATGACGAAATAAGCAGTACCAAAACATAGGAGACCTCAAAAGGAAGATAGAGCACGTCAAGTTGCTCGACCTTGACCTCACAGATTCATCTTTGTTCCCAGAGATGCACCCAAATGTCTTTTGGGAGTTAGCCTCGGATGGAACTGGAGATATACATTTTATACCAAAAAAGCAGTTCATTAGTTTATTTTACTCCACCATCATGAACCTCAAAGGCTTACCAGTCTTCGGCACCACAGGTGACATTGTGCACTACACAACATTTTTGATAAGCACAGTGCATGATCAAAGGCTATGGTTGGATAAGCGCTATCCAATCCATGCACATGAAATCCAATAGCTTATTGGACTATCTGCCGAAGGTGAGGATGTGTCAAAATTATTTCAGAGACCTGGTAAGCATGGGAAGAAGAAAGGAAAACTTATTCTGTACGAGAAGTTTAACACCAAGCGAGGTGGACACACAGTAGTCATCAAGCCAATATTACCTGAACCAGTCCAGACTGGCTACTACATCATAGCCAGCAAGGTTATGAGGTCATATTATAAGGGATAATTCACCCTAGATGTGCTATCTGTTGCCGACTTTTGCAATCATGGAGTAGTATTCAACTGGTGTAGTTTCCTGCTGGAGGAACTACTCGTAGCTTGTGAGGAGGCACAAGAGAAAGGAGGCACCTTTACCTATGGATACCTACTTGTTTCATTTGCAATGCTCAAGTGGAATTCACCGGTGAGCTGACAACTGGGAATACTAGACAAAGGGCATCTGGCGAAGATGTTTGAACCATGGCAGTCCAGACCAGACTCAGAAAACACAGCGCTAAAAAACGCAACATTTTCAAAATGGTATAATGTTATGATCGATGCAACACAGAGGCCATGCATCCCATGGGATATCCTCAATAATAACATGAGGAATATTTCATTCGGCATAAACCAGAACAATACATTCATCTAGCCGAGGCATGCTAGTCGGGAATGTTTTCACACACGAATGCTACCTTTTTACCTGGATGAAGAATATTTCAACAAGGAGGTCATGTCATGGCTAGGAGTTAGACGTGGCTTGTGAAAACTAGGTATGCATTATATTCTTCCAGCTAATATTCTCAAGAAGAAAGACAAGGAAGCAGGAGAGGGACCGAGCTCAGGCCCCGAACAGAAGAAGCTTGATGTGCCGGTATAGACGAAATTCAAGGAGGAGGAAGAGGCACAGTTGTTGGTGCGAAAGGAAAGAGCGGCCCATCATAAGATTCTAGACAACATCATGCTATCAAGAGTGCAAGTTAACCATATCCTAGACATTGTGTTTGGGACCGAACCGTTACAAAAGAAGTAGAGAACTGGGGTCTCGCCACACAAACCCCTAAACCCACAACCCCTTGCATATGTCATTGCTCGCACATATGCCACGACCAAAGCCACCCCTATCATTGATATCTAAGATGACTCAGAGCTTGAAACATTCCTGTCCACACCCATTGTTGAGCAGCCTCCACCACCACTCCAACTAGAAAATCTCCTCATCGCCACCCCACATCAGACCACGACTTCAGAGCTGATGCAATTTGACCACCCAGAGATAGAGGGGTGACAAAACCCACAGGAAACCAATGAATTCTCGAAGCCCAGCTCAAAAAATTCAAACCCTGACCCCAAATCCCCGAAGCAAAGCACGATACTAGATGTTCCAAACCCAAGCACCCAGGAATGAAAACATGCGTGATCAACACAGGATGAAGCTACCAGAAGCACAAAAGAGTTGGAAGCTGATCATGACCATCAAATAACCTCACCACCTAAGGGTGAGGAGGCCCAAGAAACCATGATGAATGATGAAAAATTACCAGAGGACATGAAGATACCATATGTGCCCAAAGAACCAGACTCAACAATGACACATGATATGACAACCACGCGAGCGAAAATGGAGCAAGTCCTCTAGAACCCCCAACAATGTGCAGAATTGATGCAACTCTGCATCACTAGAGCAAAGGTACTGACACTTCTTCCCGAAGATCTAAGATCAAGGATCACACCGGTGCCACATATAGAGGAGGAGGTAGAAACCCATTCAGACCACTCAATGGCCAATGAACTTCCCCTATAGATGAGAGCACCTACTGATGTAGCTCCTCCAGCTACAAACCTGGTACAGTGGCCATCATCGTAATTATTTGGGCTAATCAGAGCCTCCACAGAACAACTAGAGAAAATACTCGAAGATGTCGTGAGCTCAGCCGAGCTCTCCCGACAAGAACGGTTAGTTGAACAAGCATGTAGAATAGAGGGAAAATGTGATAGGATCCTAGCCCAACACAAACTAGAAAAGGTCTAGGAAAAACTTGCAGAAGCCTGGCCTGAGATCTGGAAGGTTGCGCCCGACTTACCAGAAGCCAACGAGATAACAAAACCAGAGAAAAAAATTGAACTGATACAAATGGCATGGACACAAATCGTGATAGGCACAGAGAAGATACAAGCAAAGTTACAACAACTCTAGCAAGAAGTAGAAAAACAACCTCGACAGTTGCAGGAACAAATGCATAGGATAATATTGCAAGGTGACAATGCCCGAGTGGCACTACACAAATAGACCGTGGACTGCACCAGAATCTTTAAGGAAGTCAGTGATTGGATGGGTATCATCACTCACCAAAATAAAGTCTTGGAGGAAGCATTCCCAAAGATCAAGGTTCTCAATGAGGATGTTGTAGTCACAATGGACCCCATCGAGCAGCAACAAAAGTTCAACCAAATTCAGCAGACCGACAAAAAACTAAATTCCCTCTATGAAGCACAGTCCGTAGCCAAGAAAGAGCTGCGTGAGTTTTTACTAGTGATTCAAATCGCCTATATGCACATGCACTAGGTCGATGCAATAGTTGAATCCGAATGGAATGCATTGGTTGCAGCCACGCCAAAAGAGTACAACAAAGAGATGACCCAACAATTCCTGGCCAAAGCATCACTGCTTACCCGGAAATGGCAGGACAAAGTTGAAATCTTTCACGGAGTAAAGCACAGAGAATTAGAGCTCATTCCAGAATTGGTCCCTTCGTTTGAGGAAGTGAAGGAAGAAAACACACAAACAGAAGATCTCAAAGAGGAGGAAAATCCGGATAAGGGAAAGCAATAGTTGCTCCTGGAGAATGTGGAGGAACCAAGTGCTTGACTCGAGGACGAGTCAAGGGTTGTGGTTGGAGCCTGTTGGGACCTTCATTTTTGAGAAAATAATTGTTCAAGTGTTGGTCGTGCAACCTCCATCAAAGGCCGAAAGGAAGAACAATAGAAAACAGTTGTGGAAGCCATTGCAACACCAGCTAAATAACAAAATATAGGATAGAATATAAATGTAAAAGGTTTGTTGATTGATTGGGATTGAGTTGGTCAGTTCAGTCAAGGGATGATTTCACTCATTCATGTTGGTCATTAGATGATATTGTTAGGTCGAATAGTGCCTATCAGAGTTATTTCCATGGGCATTGCCCAAGGTTTTCTGTGGTAAATCAAGAAGAGTAGAGTCTGTAATGAACGCAACCTGCTGGCTAGGAAATCAGGACTCTGTGGCCGAAAGCTGGAGCCAAGAATCTATATTGTACTTTCTATGTAATGTTGCCTGTAATGTAAGAAAGATCTTTAATGATGATATAAAGAAGGGTTAAATTTTCAAATCTGATGTGTCCTTACATTGTTGCTTATGCATTTCATTCTTCATGTATAGCTTATGAGTTACAATTGATGTTCTTATGGTTAACTGATGCTCGCAGTACCAGTAGGTTTGGTTCTTGCATTTAGGTGTCTCTAATCTGATAATGTTGATTGCGTAAGGATTGAAGTAAGTTCCGAACACTCCATCGATCTTATGTAGTCTTCTCCCTACCCTTCCCTATATCTCTATCTCAGCAGTGCTTCGGGTGAGACTTCTTCTCTTCAGAGGAGATTAAAATGCCAATGCTCTAGACTACATGGTGCCTTTTGTTGGTAACTTGAGAAGGACCCTAGTCTGAACAAACTCACACCAACAATAGTGTTTTCCTAGTTTTTGGGTCCCCGACTTCCCGGGTCATTTTAATGTCCTAAAAAATGTTTTTAGGGCTCACCATAATTGAACTAAAGGCTAAGTCAAATTCTGATGGTAACATGTGGATTCCTCATATAAACCTGTCCAACGGGCTATCGTGCTCCTAAAACAAAGATTGTATGCAAAAGTTACGACCCCAGGAAGTTGATGTACTAAACTTACCCCAACGGGGTCCACATGAATTTTGGTGCTTCATCTCCTAGGGTTAGGTTTTTGGATGTCTAGGGTTTTGGAATTCATGTTTATTGTAAAATGATTGAAGAGCCTCATTGTAACAATATTCTTGTGAATGAGCGCATTTGTGACATCTCTTCTTAGAGATAAGGCATCACCATTCTAGCAAGCTTGTGTTTTGCTGCATTTTTACAGTTTCATCATATTTCCTTATTAAATAGAAGATAATTTTATTGTATCTCTATTACTCTGTGTTAAGCATAATAATAATCTGTATTCATTTTGTTCTTCTCATAAAATCCAGATCAGTGGTATCATAGAAGTCTACTCCTTGTTGTTCTTAATGCATGTCCCCGACGAGGTCAAGGTACAAAGAATTAGGTCTTGAGATTGTTTCTCTTGAGGGAAAAATCTCTCGCATGCCCAAGCAACCTCTCATGGCGAGAGAAAATAAATATGACAGGATATGATATCCTTTAAAAATGTTTCTCAAGGAATCCCTCATGTAACAAAGGAATGAGATGATGGATAGTTTTGTGCAAATCCTTCGACGACTGCCAATAGGTGACACATCTTCCTTGAGCGGAGGCACTGCCCCATTAAAGGTACAAATTAAATTTTATATTCCTATATTTGAAGGTCATATAGACGCAGATACGGTAGAAAAATGGTTGAATCTACTAGAAGGTCATTTTTTTGTCCCTAACTTTTCGAATAGAGAAAAGATTACTTTTGCACTCCTCAAAGTCGTTCCCCATGTCAAAGGTTGGTGGAAAACTTTCTGTGAGCAAAAGGAAACAAAGGAACCCTCATTATTATAGTCACGATCACCTAGGAGTCCTTCAGGGATGCTATTAAGGAACAATACTACCCTGTTTTAAGTTATGATGACCTTTTAAGTTATGATGACCTGTATACAAAATGGACCACACTGCGGCAAGAAAGAGACCAAGCAGTGCAAGAGTTCACAAATATCTTCCATACCTTGCACACCAAGCTGGGTATCAAAGATTCTGAGCGACATATGGTTCTCAAGTATCGTGATAGTATGCATAGATACATTCCGACCAAAATGGATTTTTTGTACATCTCATCCTTGGGCACGACCTATTGATATGTTGTCAAGATCGAGAAAAATATTAAACAAAAGACATGAAAATTTGGGCCTTGGAACCCCTCACAACAAAAGAAAGGAAAGGGTGGCCCCAAACCATAGAACAAAGGAAATGGAAAATATGGAAATCCTAAAGACAACTAGTCCAAGACACAAGAAAATAAGGACATTGAAAAGACAAAGAAAGATACCGAGAAGTGGTGTGACTTCCATAAGAGCCCCTGGCATAACACTTTTGATTGTTTCTCAAAGTAGTCATTGGTGGCTAAGGTGAAAGCCTATGAATCAGATGTGGGTTCTAACTCTAAGTCAGAACTAGAAAGGGGGAGAGGGATCATTGACAGGGAACCAGTGCCACCAATGCTACCACCAATATCCATCCTGGTGAACCAAATGATCCAAAGGAAGGTGAATGCCTCTTTCATTCATAGATGTGGGTGAAAGGAACCCCGCTGCACTTCATTGTTGATAGCGGTAGACACAAGAACCTCATCTTAGTAGAGGTTTTCAATAGGTTGGCCTTGCTAAAAATAATGCCCCTACAACCCTACACCATTGGATGGCTCTACCAAGGAAGCGATATCTGTGTTAGCCAATAGTTCCTCCTGTCGTACGACATCAAACCCTTCAAAGACGAGGTATTGTGTGATGTTTCTCCTCTCAAAATTTTTAATGTTCTTTTGGGCCAACTTTATTTATGGAAACATCATACTGTATATGAGTCTAGGCCTTGTAGTGTTATTATTACTTTGGACATGAAACTATACAGTATACCTGAGGCAACCCCACCTAGTGTTATTTTCTTGATATTTTCCAAGCAATGTAGGAAGGTCATTTCTCATACTAGGAAGTTTTTCTTCTTCATGATTCAATCTCAGAGTGAGAGAAATATCACAACCACATCCAGGGCCTCCCTAGATGACCTCTCCACATAGTATAAGAAAGTGGATAAGGTTGTGGAAGAATACAAAAATATCTTCTCCTCAAATACCGGGGTACCTCTTCACTATCAGGTCAAGGATCCCATTGATATGACCCTCAACGCACATCTACCCAATGGGCCAATATACCACCTCTCTATGTTAGATAATGATGAGATGAAGTGGAAGATCAAAGAACTACTCTACAAGGGGAATATATGTCCCATCTCATCACCTTGTGGGAGCCCAATCGTGTTGGTGCAAAAGAAAGACGATACCTAACAATTATGCATTGATTACTAGAATCTAAATAAAATCAAAGTCAAGAAATGGTACCCAATTCTTTGAATGGATGACCTCCTTCATCATCTCATGAGGGCCAAATACTTCAGTAAGATTGATCTGAATTCTGGCTACCACCAGGTCCCAATAGAATAGACAGATGTATGGAAGACCGTCTTTAAGTCAAGGTCTTTTTGAATGGTTGGTCATGCCCTTTGGTTTGATAAATGGTCCAGCAACTTTCATGAGGATGAAGGAATATATCCTACAACCTTTCACCAATAATTTTGTAGTGGTGTATTTGGATTACATCCTCATCTACAACAAGACTTGGCAGGAACACTTGCATCATATTCAACAGGTTCTTCACACCCTGCGGTAGCACAAGCTATATGCCAACTTGGAAAAATTCTCCTTTGACATGGATAGGGTCCATTACCTAGGCTAAATCATTGATCAACATGGTTTGCATGTGGATCTATCCAAAATCCATGTCATCCGTGACTGACCATCCCCAACCACACTCACTGAGCTTTGGAGCTTCTTAGTCCTTGCCAATTTATATTGCAGGTTCATGTTGGGATTCTCCCATATTGCATGGGCCCTCAAACTATTGGTAGTATGGTTGTCGTTAGACCAAAACTTGCACGTGATTGGTAAACTCACCACCGCCATATTTCAAGGATCCACAAGAGGCGATTAGTCCCTTGTCACGATACACGCGAGGAGTGTTGACTACTCGCAATTTCATGCAACACAACCTAGTAACCATGGGTGGTGGTGTTGTAACCTAGGTATGCACCCCTTCCTCTCTTCTCTCCTTTCCCGATGCCTTCATCGAATTTATCCTCTTCAGTTTGATTAAATTTTTTTCCCATTACTGAGTGACTTCGTTCTTATTCGTTTCTTTCTTGATTGATTCTTTGTGCATTTATGTTTCTATTGTTTCTTGAAGTATAAGTACATGTCGTATTTGGTTAAGAATGCTTGTCATCACGTTTTCCATTGATTTATCTCACAACAGGTAGACCAAGCCTTTTTATATGCATAGGAAATGCTCGTGGACAAACACAACAATTCAGAATGGTCATTTTCAGGCCCAGATTGTCAAAATGAACACGGTAATTTTCAATAGTAAAGATCCATCAGGCCAATCATATCAATGACTCTCATCCATTTGGGTGTGTAGAATCGTGTGGATTTTAACATAAATATTTATCATAAGTTCTGAACTCCTGAAGTATTTAACACGGATTAATCTCGAGTTTATTAATGATAAGCATTGGCTAATCACTTCGCGAGATCATCACTTCAGGAGATTTTCATACTTTACATCCAAAAACTCTTGAAGACCCGAAGATCTAAAGTGTTGAAGAGATGAAGAGACATTTTTCAATGAAGAACTCTGTTTTTCCACTCCGATTCTTTTTCTGCCAATCTCAGTTCCTCCAATGCATGCATCAGTTTTGTCTCAGACACAATAGTGGTTTTTAGTTGATTAATTCTTGCATTTTCCTAGATTAGATACAAGAGTGTTCTTCTTTGTGTGATAAGAACCACTCTTGATGACTAAGTCCAGTGTCTTATTAAATTTAATTTGTTTTATGAACAATTACCTAAATTTGGGTCTCATTCCCCTAAGGACGAGAACCTCTGCAACTTTTTTAAATAGGGGGTCTTTGAATGTTTTGAGGGTCAAATTTTTTGGGTAAAGAATAGAAATACATCAAACTGGTCGGACCCATTCTATGCATGGACTAAATGTATCTACTTGGTGAACATACTCTTGATGACAGTGTTTCGTTCAAATCTTCATGTGTTTTTGTTCTTATCTTGAATACAATTTTTTATTTGTGCAACATACATTTCATTTCCTGTCATCTATTGCATAACTTATTTTTACTAATATGAAACCTATCAAACAACTAATGCTTTGGTAAAGATTCAATTTTATTGAAACCTGTGGGATTAATTGTGTTTTTGATACATGTTTAATGTCTTGAAATGATATTATAAGTATTGAACTTCTTGCAGCAGATTATTGATTGAGTAGTTCATTGTTTCCCCTTGTTTTCTATTATTTCACTGGTTTGTCATTAGTGTGCCACTAGCCAAGGAGGACCCTCATCCATATCATTCTTCCAACCCAACCTTTATTTTGTCTTGATAGAATAACCCTCTGACCAACCAACAAAAAATTAAAAGAATCAATCATTCTAAATCGATAGGTGACCTATCGTTTCCCTTTAGCAGTCAGGTGCAGACCTTAGGACCAACATCTTTTGGCGCCACTTTCAGGGAATGGAGTAACGAAATATATTTCCCTATGAGAACAACAATTAATCATCTCTAACCTTTGATGGTGAAAAAATATTAGACAGAGACAGACTGCCATATTTCACCTAGCGACTTCACTGAGTAAAATTTAAAGAAGAAATATTGGCACCCAAAAAAGGATTCAATAGATCCAAATATGAAAACAAGAAAGCCAAGAAGGCTCATTCTAACCCTGACAATAACACAATAGTCTCTGAGCCATAAAGGAAACCAATAAAATCCATTGTAGTGCAGAGATATACTCCCCCCCTCAAGGGTAAAGCTTCACATAAAGAGTTTGTGTCTAATCACAATCACAAGAATCTTGAATTTGATAGCCCTGAGAATCATAATTCCAAAGGGGCTCAGATATATTCAACTCTTGATTCCACTTTAGTATCCAATCTTGCATCCACCCCCATATCTCCCATAAATTTGCATATTCCTTTTATTCAAGCCATGGTCGTCAATAAGATGGATGCCATAATTGCTGCTAGATATGCACCCCTAATTCTTCCTGTAGATTTGCATGCCTTCCCAGCCACAAATTACATGAAATATTTACAAAGATATAATGGGGAAGGTGAGGTAACTGTTGAGGAACATCTAGTAGCGTTTTATAGCTTTGTAGACAACTTTAACATTAATTATGAAGATGTGTGGATGAGTTTGTTTGTATAGAGTCTAGATGGGGAAGTAAGAAAATGGTTCAGAGGTCTCCCCCCAACCTCCATTGCAGATATTGAGGCGATGGATGAAACTTTCATAAAGCAATGGGGAGATAGGAGAGATTACCTCTACTACATCACTGAGTTTGGGGCCCTAAAGAGAAAGAATGGTGAATCTATTTCAGATTTCACCGAGAGATTCAATAATATGTATGGTAGAATCCCAGATGAGATCAAACCAACTGAAGGCTCTACCAAGATAACTTATGCTAATACATTTGATGCATAATTCTCCCTCCTTTTGAGAGAGAGAATATCAACCACACTCTTATCCATGTAGGAAGCAACCATTGAAGTCAAATCTAATATTTTGGCATCAGACAGACTAAAGACCAGATTTGATAAAGAGAAGGAAAAATCGAGAGACGATCCCCCTACCTCCTCTAACTCATCCACATCTTATCCAAAACTTGAGGAAATGACCAAAACTTTGAAATATATGACTTCTGAAATAGCCAAGCTAAAATGGGAATCCAAACAGCCAAACAAAGCTTTTCAAGGGGCTGGAAACATAAATCAAAATAAGTTCAGAAGGCCTAATGATGCCTCTCAAATAATGCAGAGAGAAAGAAGAAATGTTGATGATCAAAGGGTAGTGCCCCATTTCCAAAAAAATCATCTTGAGGAGATGGATGCAGACAGTGATGTTGTGGATGATATTGTTGTTCAATGAAACATATTACTATACCAACCACTTAACACAACAAGAATATGAGATAGCAAAACTGTCAAATCAATTTGATGATCAGATAGGGGAAGAGGGATTTATTCAAGGCCAACCCAAGAATAAATATGATTTGAGGATGAGAGAAGTAAATCCCAAGGCCACTACCTTCGATCAAAACAAACATGCTGAAATTCCCCCCAAGCCAAATCCAAGCAAAGGTATGTCATATAAAGCTCAACCACCTCCCCCATCAAAACCTGTTGTCCCTAAAATAAAGGAATTTGATAAGCTACCAACCTCTTTCAGCCTAGAACATGAGCTGAGAAAAATTAAGATCCCTATACCTTTGACAGAACTATTAAAAAATGAGCCTTTCAAGAAATCCATCATGAAATTTCTACAACCAACTCCTTCTAGTGTATGTTCTGATGTCATTAGTATGCAGGATTAAAACACAACCATTACTATGGGTCCACACATTGAGGATGGCTCTAATGCTTCTCCTCCTTTCTATATATCTTTGAAGGTCCATGATAAGATCCTGCATAACTATCTTATGGACTTAGGAGCCTCTCACAATGTCATGCCTAGAGTTGTTATGGAAGAACTAGGTTTGGATATTACCAATCCTTACCAATACTTGTACTCCTTTGATTCTAAGAAAGTAAAATTTTTGGGATTGATAAAGGATATGGTGGTTTATCTAGCACAATTACCCATGAAGAGTGTAGTGATGGACATTTTTGTAGCAGACATTCCCCCAAAGTTTGGTATGCTTTTATCCAGAACTTGGGCTAAGAAGGTTGGAGGATCATTACAAATGGACCTCACTTATACCACCATCCCTGTGTTTGGAGGTGAAAATAGGAGGCTATACATAGAGGTAAGGTTATCCTACATAGTCAGTGATCATCAGAACCCAAACAATCACCCCATTTATGTTGTTGATGATGAGATTGGTTCATCTATTTTTCATTTAAATGATGATGAACCTGATATTCCAGTTAGCCAACACAGAGATCAACCATTGATATGTGAGTCAAAAAAAGTATGGAAAATGTATTTCGATGGATCTTCATCAAAGGAAGGATCAAGTGCAAGTATACTCCTTATTTCCCTTTCAGAAGAAGTAATAACCCTCTCTTATAAGATGGAATTTGAAACTTCTAACAATATAGATGAATATGAAGCTCTGGTATTGGGATTGAGGGATGCAAAAGACATGGCCATTGATTGTTTAGTAGTTTTTGGTGATTCTAAGTTGGTCATAAATCAAGTGAGGAACATATATCAAACCAAGCAACAAAGGCTCAAGTAGTACAAAAACGAGGTATGGGATATGATCGATAAAGTCTTTCTAGAATTCAACATTTCCTTTATTCACAGAGAACAAAATGAGAAGGCAGACTCTTTAGCCTTAGCTTCTAGCACTTTCAGGCATCTCATTGGCCCAAATATCAAATATCAGATGGATATCAGACATAGAACATCCATACCAGACAACGTAAAACATTGGCAAGTCTTTAGTGATGATTTGGAGCTGCAGATATTTCTACACACCATTGAGCAATTCTCCAATATCTCAATTGATCAAGAGGGCCAATAAGGTAAAGATGATAAATTAGAATATCAACACACATCTCCTCTATCAAAGACAGTTGTTGGTAATTATATTGTGGAGCTGAAAAACAACCATATTCCAAAAGGATTAGTGCCTTTGGAGAGATTGTTTGATAGTATCGATGTTTACAAAGGAGTTTCCATGAAGAGTCAAGAAGAAGAGGTGATATATTGCAATATTGGGACCACTAAGAATCCCAATATCATCAAGTTGTCCAAAGCATTAGCTGCAGAACAAAAAGACAGGTATGTCAGTCTCATTAAAAAGTTTGCTGATACTTTTGCATGTACCTATGAATATTTGAAGACATTTGACACTAACATCATCTAGCATAAGATCCCTCTAAAGACCGGCTCCAAGCCATTCAAACAAAAGATTCGACAATTTAATCGCATGTTAATGTCCATAATTGAGAAATAGCTGAAAATAACGTTGGATGCCAAGATTATTGTACCATTGAGGTACTCAAGCACGGTGGCCAACTTAGTACCTGTAAGGAAGAAAAGTGGTGAGATGTGCTTGTGTGTTGACTTCATAAATCTCAACAAGTGTTCTCTGAAGGACAATTATCACCTCTCTAATATGGATCATATTTTACAAAGGGTGGTAGGTGTTACACATCAAAATTACTCACTTTGATAGTGTCGCAAGTGTCGTCATTACAAAGGTTGCAAGTGTCGCATTTTGCTCACAAGGTCGCAAGTGTCGTATGTTGCTCACAAGTGTCGTAAAACATCAAACAAAGCATGCTGCCATGATTCCTATGTCGTGCCTATAACGACATGAGAAAGACACTTGAAACACCTCAAACATCTGATTTGGAAGAGGAGAAATGAGTGAACAAGCTTGCAAACCTTTTTCCATATGAAAGCACCTCAAAAACTGAGTTTTGGAGAGGAGCTCTCCCCCTTACACTATCGCGGAGCGCTGGCGCTCCCCCATACACTGTCAGGGAGTGTTATAATGCTCCCAGGCCCTTTTGAGGGAGCGTTATAGATTTTGAGAGCGCTGGCGCCCCCTAAAGCCTACTAGGGAGCGCTACAACACTCTGATGTCCCTTTCAAGGGAGCGCTATCTATTCTGGGAAGTTGTTAAGCTGTTGAAACGGATGGGGGAAACTTCTTTTCATTCTTGGAAGGAAGTTGAGCTCGAATCCCTGATCAAGCCATGATCTTAGGGTAGGTCCTCAACTGAAGGAGGAAAATCCTCACCTTCCCCAAGGATATCTCAATATTGTTGAGCCTCTCCAAGGCTATATAAGCAAGCTTTCTAATGGTGAAAAGGGGATGCAAAATAGAGAATGTCAAACTTATGATCCTATAAGTGAGGACTGGAAGAAGAGAATTACACCAAACTTATGATCTCATAAGTGGTGTTGGAGCTGATAATTGGAGGAAGAATTGGATATGTGAAACTTATGATCTTGGAGGAAACTTGCAGTCAGCCAAAGAAGACCAATCATTGAAGCTGTTGTCATCGAGGTTGTGAAT
>JASDQU010686661.1:5613-25528 GCA_032191745.1 Picea mariana
CTTTCTGTGCACTGCTTCCAAGTCTTCTTTTGGTGTGGCCAAAGGCAAATGTGGATTTGACCTCGTATGTCTGCCTCTCGAAGCCACAGTTGATAGAACAGGTTCTCCCCAGTGGAGTCGTTACAGTGGAGTCGCCAAGTGCACAGTAGCAATCTTCCAGTTCTGATATCTGATGCACCTTCAGAAATCAGTTAGTCGTTGTCGTTCTGCCCAGGGAAAACATTCAACTTCGTCCCCGGCAATGGCGCCAGAAATGTTGGCGGCCGGAAGTCACCCCTGGATTGCTAGCAGGAGCAGAGCCCAACGCCCATCAATTTTAATGTCACGGTTTGTTTAAAAGGGTGATCAAATGGAAGGAAACTCAAAATAGCATCGTATCAACTCAGAAACTAGACCAGGGATGCATGAACGAGTGAGGTCTTGATAAACTCCAAACATTGAGTCGTAGTAAAAGGGTGAGCAGGTGGAAGACTTATGCGAGAAGGATGCAAAGGTCTATAATAAACATCAGTTTCATCACAGACTGGAGAAGAATGTATTCAAACACAAAACCCTTTTACATTCAAACAAAAAAAACCAGAGAGTACAAGAATGCCACAACAAATCCTTTATCCTAGCATAACTGCAACAATCCACGTGAATCCTTCACTGTGAACCCTCTAGCAAGGATGAAACAAAGATGGAAAAGAAAGGAAACTGTTTGTTATAAACCAAGAAATCTCAAACACAGAGGCATAACCAGGAAACCAGAGTATCGCTGAAAATTTGCAGTCGGGAGCTTAGCTCTACCATCGATAGATACAAAAATGGAAAAAATGCCTACATATACTCAAAACTACAACAGCAACAAGATCGAGAAAATGCATTGAAATCTTTGCGTCTGCATGGCTTCTGACACTCTACAGCCGCAATCTTTGAATAATCGTGCAACTTGTGGCAGACGCGATAGATCTTCTGACAGTTACATCGGTGAATCGACGTGCTTTTAATTCATTGCAGAACATCCCCATTATGGCAGAGACGATGTCTAACCACCCTCAACCGCCTCAATAACTGCTTCTTGGGATCGAGAACAGCCAGGCCAACTCAGCACCTCGGGATAAGGAAGACTTCTCGCGCTGCCACCTGGAACAACCGAATAGCTTGAGAGACGGACATGGGGGCCAGCGCGTGGAAGGAGTGGTGAAGAGTGAGAGTGATGACAGAGAGGGTTGACGGAGGATGATCCATGGCGGAAGGCACCCAGGTAGATGGGGAGGAGACGGGAGGAACGATCTCGCCTTCGGGTGAGAAACTGATGTGGAAAGGAACGGGACGTGTGGCAGGAAATGAGAGTATGGTGGGAAGAAAGGAGGGCCACGTGGACCAAAGAAGAGGGGTGAGTGGATGACACACGGCAGCAGGGGAAAGGCGGAAGGAAGAATGAGATGACAGAGGGAGGGCCCACACTAGTTAAGTACAGGGCAGATAAGAGGGGTGAGGCTACATGAGCGCCATTGATTTGAGCGCTACGATCGTGGCCGTCGGGAAGCTGCACATGGGATTTCGGACCCCCCCCCTCCGATTAAAGGTAGAAAGGTGGGGGGGGTCCGAAATGGTCTTCATCGCCGTTGATTCGGGCGCGCTAATCTAAACCGGCGGAGAGGTGCGCCCTCGATCTCGGACCCCCCCCCCCGCTTAAGGATCGGAAGGCAAGGGGGGTCCGAAATCCAATATGCACCGTCGATCTGGGCGCGCAGATCTGGACCGCCCGGTCTTGCTTGCTGCTTACCATGGGCGCATTATCGCCCAAAACTTTGGACAAGTGGGTTTTTACCCCTTCTTTTGTGTTCTACCCCCCTGTGCAAGGAATATCGCTAACACTCTATCAGAAGGTTATTTCTCTATTCACAATTTTTTTGATAGAGAAAAGATCACCTTCGCACTCCTTAAAGCTCTCCCTCATGTCAAACATTGGTTGGAAACTTACTGGGAGAAAAGTTCCATAGAGGATTCTAGAATATATGGGACTGATCCCACTTGGGATTTTTTTGTGGATGCAGTAAAGGAACAGTATTACTCTGTTGGCAACTATGAGAACCAGTACATGAGATGAACCACACTACAACAAGAGAGTGGCTGAGCATTTACGGAGTTCACCAATACTTACCCAAACAGGGCCCACATGACTTTTGGTGCTGCATCTCATAGGGTTAGGTTTTTGGATGTCTAGGGTTTTGGGCATTCTTCTTTATTGTAAAAAGGCTTTTAGAGACTCATTGTAATCACCTTCTTGCGAATGTGAGTATCCATCACATCTCTTCTCATAGATAAGTTGCCACCATTCTAGCAAGTCTTTCACTCTGTATTTTTATAGTCTGTACATTTATTTCATTAATAGAAATCATGTATTACTGTATATCTGTGTTTATGGTTGCATCTGTGATACATTTATGTTATATTATTGAATATCTGATATCTCTGTGCATTTCTTTATTATATCTCTGATCTCATTTCGTGCCAAAAATAATCTGAATCAGTGATATCAGAGAAGGATTCTCTTGATCATTTTTTTTCACTGCATGTCCTCGATGAGGTCCGAGTATAGCAAGTTGGGTCTCGAGCTTGTATCTCCTCAAGACAATCAATCTCGTACACCCAAGAAAACCTCCATGGAGGAATAAAATAAAAATGATAGAGCAGATGATCCTATCAATTTGTTGCTTGAGCAAGCTTTCACGTGACAAAGGGACGAAATGATGGAGAATTTTTCCCACATCCTTCAACACCTGCTGATAGAAATAGGCGCATCTTCATCAAACAACCACTTTGGAGGAACCTCGCCTTTCAAGGTACAATTTAATTTTGATATTCCTATATTTGGAAGAGAGATAGATGCAGAAGCCCTATAGAAATGGTTAACTCTACTAGAAGGTTATTACTCTGTTCACAATTTTTCCGAAAGAGAAAAGATCACCTTCGCACTCCTTAAAGCTCTCCTTCATGTAAAACATTGGTGGGAAGCTTACTGGGAGAAACGTTCCACAGAGGAGTCTGGAATATATGGGGTTGAGCCCACTTGGGATTTTTTTGTGGATGCGGTAAAGGAATAGTATTATCTTGTTCACAACTATGAGAACTAGTACATGAGATGGACCACATTGTGGCAAGAGAAGGGCCAAGCAGTTCCAGAGTTCACCAATAGATTCCATACCTTGCGCACCAAGATGGGTATCAAAGACTCTGAACGACATTTAGTTTTGAAATACCATGGGGATCTACACGGATACATTCAAATTGAATTGGATTTTCTGGACATCTCATCACTCGGTGTTGCTTATCGATATGTTCATAAAATCGAGCAGAAATTTAAGCAAAAGAACAAATGGGAGTTCAGGTCTGCAAATCCACACCAACCAAAGTATGACAAAGATGGCCCTAACAAACAGTCTCCCAAAAACCATTCCAAGCCACAGGAAAATAAGGGTCATGGGAAGATGAAGGACACTAGAAAATGGTGCGATTTCCAAAAAATCCCCTGGCACAACACCGATGAATGTCGCTAAAAATAATCATTGGTGGCTGAGATCAAAGACAATGAGCTGAACCCTAAATCAGAATCTGATTTTGAAAATACTTGTAAAAGACAAATCATCGATGCAGACCCCACTGCTATTTTCATGACTGCAACAATTAAACCAGAAGAACCAACAGATCCTAAAGAGGGGGAGCGCCTTTTTCATTCTCAAATGTGGTTGAAGGGGACCCCACTGCATTTTATTGTTGATAGAGGAAACCAAAAGAACCTCATCTCAGCAGAGGTTGTCAAATAATTGGGATTGTCGACAACACCACACCCACAACCATACAACATTGGGTGGCTTTGCCAAGGATGCGATCTTCGTGTCAGCCATCAATGTCGATTGTCATATGGAATCTAGCCCTTCAAGGATGAGGTATTATGTGATGTTTCCCCACTGGATGTCTGTGATGTTCTCTTGGGCCAGCCATAAATGTGGAGACGCCATGTTATTTATGAGTCTCGACCCCGCATGTAATTTTTTCTCTAGGGGGTCATCTTTACAGAATACCAAAGGTATTTCCAACTATTGTTCCACCTAAATAGTTCCTCAAGGTAGTATCTCATATTACAAAATTCAGCTTCTTCACAATATAATCAAAGGGTGAACAGAAGGATACTGCAACCACTATAGCCTCGGCCCAAACACCTTCTATCCAACAGAAGCAGATTGACAAGATTGCAACAAAGTGTAAATATTCCTTCTACACAAAATAATCTCATGTATCCAGACTGGTTAAAAAGTTCCAACCCTTCCAGCCACATGCTCATGATATCCTTCCACAAACCAAGCAACGCAACATCTCCAGCAAGGCAAGCAACTCACCAAGATTCAGATTCAATAAACGCTTTTTCCTCTCCCCTGAGAACTTAACACAATGGAGACCATTTCTTCCTAATGAGGGAGGATTGATCCAGGTGGATATCGGTGGCCACCCACCCTTTCCAACTGACTCAAAATAGTTTTCTGGCAATTTTGGTAATTTACTATTTTTAGCAGGTTTTAACTTCCAGGGCCATTTTGGGGTACTAAACGATGTTTTTTGGGAAAACATGTTTGTAATATGCAAGTTCCTTCTCACATCGCAATAGATCGTTGGTCCTTTCAAATAGGTTGATTAATCACTGCTCTTTGAGAGATTGATTCATTGGCATTTTTGTAGCTTAAATTTTTGTTTCTTGGATAGATGAATGAGTTCAGTAGGTAATTGATGTTTCTCTTCAGATTGTGTTATTGCTCAGAATATATTTCCTTTTGATTGAATTTTTAGTTTCATATTTTGTATTTAATGTGTGAAGAACTTGATTCTTACAACAACTTTTATGAATCCATATTTGTTGTAAATGAACTATATACATGATTTAAACCTCTACAACTTATCCACATAGATTTTGCTAACAATCTTGAGAGAAAAATTCGAATCCTTGGTTGATAAAATTAATGTCAAATTATGGTTGTTCTTAGGAAATATTTATAACCCAACAATACTTCCAAATGAATTTCATCCCAATATTTAGAGTTAAGTACAATTTTCATAGTCACTTCTTTAATTTTTCCCATGGACAAATAGGAAACATATATTTCATTCTATTAAATAGATCATTTGGCTTGTTTATCTCTATATGTGTTAGGATAAATAAAGTTATATGTGGTGGAAAAGAAGAAAATATTTTGTTTTTGAAAATGTGTCCAGTGTCAAAGATTGTTTGATCTTGTTATGTGACCTCTGTATTTGCTAGTTTTTTCTATATATTAACACACACCTAACATGATTTTTTATTTTCACGAGTTTTCAGGTCATTGAAGTTAATTTAAATTGTGTGAAAAGAAGGTGACGATATAGAGAAAGATGTATATTTGTAACATGTCTATCCAGTTGATTTTGTTTTTGGAAATGATACAAAAATTTGAAGGTTTCTATTTCTACGAATATTCTTGCAGATGTATTTACAAGTCTATTGACCCTTGAATCTGTTAGGAACAAAATGACAACCTAATGAGGATGTCAATCCTACTATGTTTTTATAGATGTGGTTCTCCTCTTTAAGTTTTTCTTGGGGCGTGTATAGTTCAAATGTGAGACTTAGAGAATTTCCTTTGTAATGACTTAAAGTGATACAAAACAATAGAAAATGGTTTTTTTTGTTTTTTGAAATAAAGGTTCCTGAAAAATAGGACCAAGAATCACACACATTAAGCATTCAAATTAAATAAACACAATTTCCTAACATCAAACATAGTTCAAGATAAAAATATAAGAGCACATAAAAATAAAATAAGATGAGTGACATGTGTAAAAAGAACTAACTTTACATTCTAAAAATAGGGTTACAAGGCACCATCGAGATTGTTCCTGAAGTAGTTTTCTTTGAAATTTATCAAAAAATAATAATGTGTGTTACATATTCCTCAAAATTTAAATGTGTTTGTCATATAGATTGGGATTGGGGCTCCCGCATACCATAAAAGAAATAATTACAAGAAATAGGATTGTAGAAAGAAGAAGTGGACGACAGTAGAGAGAAAGACCTGAAAAGAGGAAACTGGAAGTTATCAGTGTTTGGTTAGACATTTCTATTTAAAGAGGTGGAATAAATGGATTGATAAAGAAAGTAGGATGTGATCAGTATAGACTTACTATGATGGTATCTCTCTCCCCCTTTTCTATTTGCTTGTTGAAGCCTTTTTATTGCTCTCGTCGATGACTACTGGAATTGTGCCAATCACTTGTTTCCCTTCATCGGTGATCTCGTTGATTTCCCTTTGGATCCATTATTCAATGTATCTTCTCATGGGGCCCATGTTGATCTCATGTAGGATTTTTATGTTGAAAATATCACTTTCCAATTCCCTTAGAACGATAGAAAGCTTACGTAGAGCATGTTCAATTTCTTCATTTTGTACCGAATAGTCCACTAACCAGTTGTCCACGTCATCTTCACCAGATTCAAGGATGTCGTAAAACTTTTCTAAATAAAACCCCTTAAAATAATCAACTTGTTCATTGGAGGCTTTCTTGGTTAAGGACAAGGAGTTGAGGATTAATTTGGGGTCTTGAACCTCGTTCGTACTTCTGGCTAAGTCTATTTCGGTCAGCTTTTTGAATAATTCTTCTTTCTTTGATATGGCTTGTTCACATGATTGGACAATGAGATGTAGGTTCTTAACTTTCTCTTTCCATCACGCATTTAATTGTTTGATCCGGTTTTGGGAGGGGATATCTTCTTCTCTTCTTCTAATTTATGTCATGTTGGTGACATTGATGCCAAAAGGGAGGACCATGTCTAGATAAAATTCTTCTTCATTTTTTAAATCCATCTGCAAATGTTCCTACAAGGCATGTGCCCTCTTTCCAAGGGAAGCTATACTTTTTTATGTTTCCTAGGATTGAGTAATTAGCTACATTCTTTTATTTATATTCTTCTCCACATATCCTCTACACAATGTGAGGAGGCTGGAAGATCCTTTTAACTTGGTTGCAGTGGTGGAAGGCACGGTTATTGCTAAAGGAATGGAAAGAAATGGGATATGAATCAAAGCTTCCTCCAATTCCTTGATTTGTTCCTTCAGTCTGGCATTCTCCACCTCAATGCCTCCAATGGAATTATCAAGAGCATCTCTGGTTGCTCAATGAAGTTGGGAGATTTGGGATGACTGCACGTTCCTAAGGTTAATATTTGAATGAGATTTCCCTTTCTTATTTCTTACATATCTCTTGTCAATGATTAAATTTTTAGATTCTTTTTGAAAAACAATGTTCTGGAATACAAAGGATTCATCTTCGTCAAAAATATCGGTATCATCTATTTCCATTAGGGGATTATGGTGGATCCCATCCCCGATATGATCAATGGTGTGGAATACATTATCTAGATCAGTCTCAAGTTCCATGACTTGACTTTTAGTTCTGGGCTCTTTCGCTTATTCCACAACATTTTTTCGCTTCTTTCTCCCAGGAATATTATGAGAACTATTAATTTTACCCCAACGATGGTTCTTATCTCCTCCTCTTTTTGAAGAATTGTGGGTTTCATTCTCACTAGGGTGGGCCGTTGGAGAAATGCTCTGAGATGTTGTGCTCTTGGGAGTGGTAATTGGGGATTGGAAACTCTTCTCATCAGGGTCTTTTCCCTGTTGATTGTACAATTCATTGGTTCTTTGTAATGTCTCTAGGTTGCCAGCATCAAGAGTAGGAGTGTTGTTGTCATTGTCTCTATATTCGTTTAGGAGTGTATGGATAAAAGAATTGTTGAAGTCAACTTCTAGTAAATGTTCTACAAAAATCCCAATAGGGTCGAACCCTCTTAGCCTTTCATTATATCTTAGGTTCAATTTGTTGAAATGTCCTGTGAATTCGTCAATATTATTGACATTCCTGAACACAAAGTCCCTGACTTTCCAAGGAAAAGGAATGAACTGCTTTTTTCTCTTCTCATGGAAAAAATGCAACAAGTAGTTGTATTTCCTTTCTATTTCTGTAACAAAAATTATGTCTGTAATGTGACATGGAAGGAAAGAATGATTTTCCTTGGAGCCAAAAATCATTATTACACTATAATTCTCCATTTGTTCAAGTGTCCCCTTCCTGTCCAAAAAATTTGTTTCCTGGTCAGACGTCCCAGGAGCATCCTTTCCTAACAATAAATCTTTTCAAACTAAGAAAAAGTCATTAAAAACCTCATAAAAAAAATGGGAGGCCTTGTGCCTCCACAAGGCTTGGTACCAGAAGGTTACTAGGTCGAATTCACAGTTTACCTTCTTGGACACAAACAATTTTGGAAACAAACAACAATGTGCTATTACAGAAACCAAGTAGGATGACATATAAAATTTCTTCTCATGTTTGAATCGTGACAATTGGGAACAGATTTCAATGGAAATTAGCTTCCCCCAATAAAAAATGGCTTATTCCTTGACTATGAAATACAAAATATAAAGAATCATGCAGGAAATTTTTGTTGTGGATTCCTATCCTTCTTGTAACAGCCAAGCAATTTCCTAGAATGGATTTCTAAATGAACTAACATGCAACCTTGTGATATCTTCAGGAACTATCGTCGGGTCTTCTAGGAACTCGGGTAAGAGGTCCAACCCGTTATCATGATTTTTTAGGAACTCCTTGCAATCTTCTCCTTTGAAAGTCAATGTTGCCTCTGATAATCTCAACATCTTGTGCAAGACTTGAGGTGACAAAGAAACAAGAGAGTGGTCCCGTAGTGGAATATTTATTTCGCTTGAAATATATCTCTCGGCACACCAAGAGACCACCTCCTTACAGTCAAATACTTCAGGGACACAACCTACACGAGCAATTCCATAGGTCGAAATTACTTCATTCTAGGCGGAAGGGTATGAGTAGTAAAAGTATGCCCTAGACCACTAGAAGTTCTGGTAATCGTGCCCAAAGATGTTCACTATATCTCCACATAATTGTTGTCGAGTTGCTGCCATAAGTTGAGTAGAACGTCCTTTTTCTTCAGACGATGTTTGAAATGAACAGTAGGAAGGGATAATATAATCCTTCACAAATCTTGGTCCAATGTGTGTGAATAGGATATCTCCTCGAGCCTTTCTCTCATTAATGACAATCTCTACAGTTCATGCATGATGAGTTGCTAGAATTAAATCTCTATGGTTCCTGCATGATGAGTTGTTAGCATTAAATATTACTAGTTGCATATTTAGAAAGAAGTGCAAAGGTGGCAGGGACATGGAAGAGCGATTAAGAAATGAATAAGTATGGAAAACGGTTGGTCAGGCTTCAGAATAGGGTTACAAGGGATACTTAGGAGAGGTGAGGGCCCGACAGTCAAATTGTATGTCTCAGAAGTTTTGAGTGCAAAATGTGTAACACGGAAGAGGGCATGATGGGGTAGTGCAGCGATCAATTTGTATATCATGCAACTTGTGGTGTTGTTTGTAGGTCGTGGAACAATGGAAGCGCAATATTGAGCCTACCTGTCTAGGAACCCGCAATAGAAAAAGTATCTAAGTATGGAATAAGGAAACGGTCAGTCGGACTAGTTTTCGCAAATATATTGAAATTTGTAATGGATATCCCATTACATGGAAAGATCTTTTTTGCATGTTTTTGGACAAGTTGTGTAGGGATAGTCAGCGTGACTGTCTCCTCAAGAATTCATCTCATTAATGAAAATATTTACGGTTGTGTTATGATGAGATGTTAGCATTAAACCTTACTAATTGCATACTTGGAAAGAAGTGCGAAGGTGGCGGGCACAGGGAACAACGATTTGGAATTGGATATTTTGTGAACCCGCCAGCCTGATAATCCAAGAAAGAGATTCCAAGAAATGGCCAAGTATGGAAAGCGGTTGGACGGGCTTCAAAATAGGGTGACAAGGGAACCTCAGGAGATGTGAGGACCCGACTGTCAAATTGTATGTCTCAGAACTTTTGAGTTCAAAATGTCTAACATGGAAAAGGGGATGATGTGGGATTCCAGCAATCAATTTGTATATCGTGGAAGTTTGGGTGTTGTTTGTAGGTCACAAAACAATGGAAGCGAAATATAGAGCCCGCCTGCCCGGGAATCTGTGATCGAAAAAGTGGCTAAGTATGGAATGGGGAAGCGGTTGCTTAGAGTTGTGATACAAAAGCATGAGTGGAAATGTGAACCCATGTGTCTCCCAGCCTGTTCACTTAAACATTGATCCATATTTAAGAGAGGAATGAACTGATTATAGACTAAATGCCACAAACAAAGAGATATGAAGAATAACAAAAATATTCAGTGAACAATATCTTCTACTAAATAACGAAATAGGCTTAAATTGTAAAAATGTAGAACTGAAACTTGCTCGAATGGTGGTAGCTATCTTTGAGAAGAGATGTGGATGCTATGCATGTATGTCTGAGAAGAATGGATTATAATGAGGCTCCATAGGCCCTTTTCATATTACTCGTGAATGCCAAAACCCTAGACATCCAAAAACCTAACCCTAGAAGGTGAAAATCCAAAAGTCAGGTGGGCCCTATGGGTAAGTTGGTGTAATTTATACCTCAACTTCTTAGGGTCATAGATTTTTCATACGACCTCTGTTTTAGGTGCGTGATATCCCATTGGAAAGGTATTTCAGAGAAATACAAATTTCTCCATCAGACTCTGACTCCATCTATAGTCTGATTATGGAGAGTAAAAAAAACAATGTTTAAGGCCTCAAAACAACCCTGAAAGTACATCAAGATGTGTTGATATGAAAACATACAAAATAGGCCAGTTGGATTAGGAGAGAGGCCACCTGTATCCACCTGGAGAATGTGTGAGGCTTCAGACAACCCCAGAAGTGTAGAACTCACAATTATAAAGCAGTATAGAAATATGTGCTAAAAAAATGGACACAAGGAGATAGTTGGAATAGGTGGGTGGCCACCAATATCCATTTGGATCAATCCCCCCCCCTTAGGAAGCAATGGTGTCCATTTCATTGAGTTCCCCCATCAGGTGAGGAACATTTTGCTAGATTTGGCCCCAGGTGAGCCACTTTCCTTGGTGTGGGAGTTGCTTTGCCTTGACAACCCGATGAAGTTGGATCTGCTGCTGGCGAGTGCTATTGACCTATGTGTCCACTATCTGATCGATGGATGCTTGTTCCATGCAGTCAGGGTTGATCTCTCTTGGTATCAACTATTTGGCGATCTCAGAGGTGTCCAATAATGGTGGGAAATATGGTCGAAGGAGGTCCACATTGAATATTGGATGCAAACCAAGGAAGGGTGGAGTGTTGAGCTCAAAAGCATTGCTACCCACAACCTTGGTGATAGTGTAAGGCCCATAACGAAGTGGTCGAAGCTTATGATGGGGCCCGATGAGATGCTCCTTCTGCAAATGTAACCATACTTTGTCACCTACCTGAAACTGGTGTGGTACCTTGTGTTTATCATGGCGTTGCTTGTACTTAGCATTAGATTTCTGCAAAATATCCTAGACCTATAGGAGGATGTGTTGAATCTGCTCAAAGAATCTGGTGGCTTTTTCAACCGCAAACTTATCAAGGGAAGAGTCTTCCTATGAGGTGGCAAGAGAAAGTGCAATGTCATTGGGTCCCAAGGGTTGGAATCCCAGACCCACCTGAAATGGGATATGGTTGGTGGAACTCTGGAGATCTTTGTTGTAACTATGTTGGAAATATGGGAGACTCTCATCCCATTTACGGGGATGCTTAGAGTTGTACATGCACAGGATGTGCACAATCATCTGATTGAAGAAATCGGTTTGGCCATCAGTTTGGAGGTGGAAAGAAGTGGATTTTGTGAGTTTGGTGTCCAACAGAGACCAGAGACTCAACCAAAAGGTACTGAGGAACCGATTGTTACGGTCATAGATGATGGTATTTGGTATCCCAAAGTGCACCCAAACTCATTCAAAGAAGAGATTGGCAGTATCGGTCGTTGTGACAGTCTTCTTATAGGCTGTGAGGGTGGCCATCCTCGAAAATTGATCAACGACCACAAACACGCAGTCATATTATTGCTTGGTGGTCAGAAAACAAGACATGTAATCCATGGATATGGACTCCCACGGCTTATCAGGAATAGGAAGAGGGGTGTATAAGCCTTACTTCTTGATGGTCGGCTTGGCAATGGTGCAGGCAATGCAAGATCTGATATAATTGATAATGTTGGACATAATTTTCATTGATGTCAATAGGAGAAGTAAATAACCAGAAGTCCAAAGATCAGGAAGAAGAACTAACTTTTGATCATGATAGAATCAACAATGATTCGGTTATCAAAATATCTAGAGGAAGAATAGACTATAGAGATGTCATCGATATCAGTGGAAAGATTGAACAGTTGATCAATGCACAGAAATTATGAGAAGCCTCAGTAGCCATCGAATTAAACCCGATTCCCGTCAGTCGTCAGATCCTCTCAAAGTGGAAGGACACTTGGTGAAGTGTCATCATTTCACTGACTGGAAATTCAAAGGAAGGAAGTTCTTAGCATTCCAAATAGCGAAACATGAAATTGCGATAAAATAAAGATCGTCGATCAAAGAGGAGCGATGTGGACCGTTAGATACACAACTAAAAAGGAGGAGCGAAGTGGGTCGTCGATCCGACGAGAATGAAATATCAAATATCGGGAAATTAAAGGTCAAAGGAAAGAGGTGCTTTAACCTTTTAAGCAACGAACGTCGAAATCCTGAAATAGATATAGGTTGTCAGATCTAAAAGATTGCTTCAAGATGCTCTCATTCGTTGATCACCATAGTGACGGATTAACCATTGATCTGTTTCAAATATGAAATGTGGTTCGTCCGATCATTTTGGCGATATTACAATCAAGAGTTACCATTGCATTTGTCCAAATGTCACGAAACCCGAAAGCCAAAGCTCAGAAGTTAAAATGGAAGACCACGTCACTAAGGAAACGTGGCATATTCAGACACTAACAAGTGTCAAGTTAATATGGCATTACAAGCATGTGTATATCACATATATGAATGACACGTAGAAGCTAATAGGATTGTGACATGGAATCAAGTGACGTAAGCATTTACGTCACCCCCGGGAGTATCACTTTGGAGTTTTGCATTGTAAGCAAAAATATAGTGTCCGAAAGTCTTGAACTCTGAAACTCTAAAAGGGACATGTGTCAAGTGATTTACAATCACTGGGAGTTGAACTGTTGGTGGTCACGAATATTCGAAGGAAAAATGTCAAAATCCTGGTAGTCACACATCTCAACGCCTGATTCAGACATAGTCATTCAATTAAGGAAAGAAGGGATCAGATTAAGGTTTAAAGTGGACCGTTGATCTCTTCCATGGAAGAGACGTGAACCGTTTGATCATATCGGTGATATCGCAACCGGTATTTTTGTAAGGAGTAGTGTCTCAAAGTCCCAAATTTATGAGCATTGAAATCCCAACAACCATCTGATTGTATTGGGGAAGATCATGCGTGAACCGCCCGATCGTTTCGGCGATGCCATACCGGGAGTTTTAACCACAACAATTGCCCAAAATGTCGAAATCGCGTCAACCATTCATCTCAACGCATGATTAAATCACATTCGTTGGATCTAGTAGTGAAAAAAGGACTATAAGGTATAAAGTAGACCATTGATCTGTCCCCATGTAGATTAACATGAACCATTATATAATTTTGGCTATATCGTCACCGGGATACTTGACACGTAGTGAGTCTCGAAGATCCGAAAGGAAAAACTCTGAAATCCCGACAGTCGTTCATCTCAGTGGGTGATTGAATCATGACCGTTCAACTGAGAAGTGCTCAAAACACTCATTTTGTCTAAATTTCCTTAACCGTGAGGTCACTTCCATTGGTCATATTGTAAAGAGGTTTGACATTGCAGAGTGTAATGCATTGTCGAAATTGTTGAGCCAGTTGTTCTGTAAATGCACAGTCATGTGAAATGGCTTGAAGGAAACGCCTTCATGGAATCCGGTCTCTATGAAGTAAAATAGATTTGATATCGAGTATAAAGGATTAAATTGATCCATGACTGTGATCAATTTATGAAAAACCTTCATGGTATAATGAACCGATACACAATCATGATTAAAAAAAAGAATAAATCATGAAAAACATGAATAATGAACAAAAAGGAAAAAATAATATTAATTAAAGTTTAGATTATCATTTTAAATCAAAAGGTACAATGGTTCAAATAAAGGGACACATTGTTTTAAAATTTCACACCAGTTTGAAGATTATATAAATGAGAAAAAGTGGTGAGAAGAAAGTGTCTATGCAGTTCAAGTCAAAAGATCAATAGCTGAAGCAGAGTCCAGGAAGAAATAAAAATACCTATGTATTAAGGGTGGTTGGGTGGTGCAAGGGCAGGTTGGTGGCTACAGAGGGAGTTGGTGCTTCCTTGTCAGCTGTAATTGACTAAACAAGGGGGTAGTAGCCTCCTACCAGTCGGTGCTGGTAAGACAGGGTGTGGGTGCATCCTGATCAGTTGGTGTTGATCAAAGAGGAAGTACATCTTCTTTCTATGTAACATTTAAAACAAATTTAGTTAATAGAAAACAATTTGTGGTTTTCCCATTTGGGTTCCACAATAAAATACTGTGTCAAAATTATGTTTGCATTAATAAACGAAAATTGTATATAATTGTTGTGTCACTGATTCACCCCCCCTCTCAGCGACATGATCTGACTCTACAATTGGTATCAAAGCTGGTTCCTTCACCACAGTCTAACAAACTTGAAGGCAGATCTTGAAGATGGGTCAACAGGAAGGGATGTCTAACAACAAAGCACCATTGTTCAATGGAGAAGGCTATTCGCTATGGAAAATAAGAATGAAAAACTTCCTGTTAGCACTCGGTTTTGATATCTGGCAATCTGTTGTAGACGGTTACATTGCACTGACTACTCCACCCAAAGACTCTGGAGGAAATAAAATTTGTGATGATAACTCAAGAGCAGTTAATGGAATTCTAGCTGGGTTGACTGATTCTATATGTGTGAAAGTTATGCATTACAAATCAGCCAAAGAAATGTGGGACAAATTGGAAGTTGTATATGAAGGACATGACAAAGTCAAAGAAGCTAAACTACAGACCTACAGAACTCAATTTGAAAATCTGAAAATGAAAGAAGAAGAAAATATCGCTGAGTACTTTGACAGGGTAGATGAAGTGGTCAACTCAATTAGAGCAACAGGAGAAGAAGTTACAGATAAACCTATTGTGCAAAAAATACTAAGGTCGTTACCTATGAGATATAATGCAAAGATTTGTTTAATTGAAGATAGATCCGATCTAAAAACACTCACAGTTGATTAGCTCCATGGAATCTTTACAGCATATGAAATGAGAACAGGGCATGATAAATCAACAAAAGATGAAACAACCTTCAAAGAATCCAGGACAAAGACAAATCAAAATCAAAATTTTCAATCTAATCATCATGAATAATTTGATTTGGAAGAAGCCAATTTCATTAGAAAACTTCAGAAAGGTTCAGGAAACTACAAAGGCAAGCTTCTGTTCAAATTCTTTAACTATCGCAAAATTGGTCATTTTTCATCCAAGTGTCCTTACCCCAAGGAGGACCCTGAAGATCAAGAAAAAAAAATATTCAATATAAGAAAAAGGAAAAGCCCAACTTTAAGAAAAAGTTTTACAGAGGGAAAAAAAAAATTTATTCAAAGGAGGAAAACAACAGTTCGTCTGAGTCCATTGATAACAATGAATCTAATGATGATGAAGTCCTTTTCTTAGGTATTGAAGAGTCTAATGAAACATAAAAAATCAAATATGAAGAAGAGCTATAAGATGAAGAAGAAGTCAATATGGAGGAAGAACTTCTCAGTGCTCTAAATGAATTAAGAAAATACAAATCAGATATAGACACATGAAAGGTTTTGTAGTTGAATAAAAAGAAAAATATGAACAAAATGAAAAAGAAATGGAGAAAATCATGAGAAACCTGAGAAAAAAAATCTTAGAAGCAAATAAGATCAAAGAAAATATGGAAAAGTCTCTTAAGGAAAAACAAATAACTTGTGAAAGAATGGAGGCAAAAATAGTTCATCTGAAAAAGGAATTGAATGCAAAAATCATTCAAACAAAATTTGAAAATAGCTCTAAAATATTATATAAGATTATTACAGCTCAAAGGGATCCTAAAAATAAAAATGGAATAGTTTATTCTCAAAAGGAAAGCCATGTTAACTCAAAATGTTATGCAGATGCTCTTCAAAGTACATTAAAAAAGAAGAATGAAGAGAAGACAAGTAATGACAAGAGCTCCAAAAAATTATCTCCACTCATCAGGAAAGAAGGCAAGGAAATAACAAAGAAGCTTTATCAAAACAGGTATCCTCGCATTTTTCTTGGTTACTACTATGCTTGCTCTAATTTTGGACAAAAATCTATAAACTGTAGAGAATATAAAAAGAGAATTTGGAGGTTAAGAACTACATCCATAAAAATAAACAAGTAACAAAACCAGTTAGAGGAAGAAACTATAACCCCTTTGCACCCTTTTAAGAAGGGGACTTACAATGATTTAGATGCCACAACCATGGGCATAAATCCATTAATTGTAGACTAATGGAAGTCTCAGAACAGTGCAAGTTAATTAGAGAGCAAAAGAAACTTTGGAGAGTAAAAACATCAAAGAGGGATTGCCTTATTGCCCTGAAAACTCAAGATGAAAAGGATCTCTGGTATGTTGACAGTGGATGCTCGAAACATATGATAGGTAACAAGAACAATTTTTTAGACTTAAAGAAACAAAAAGGTAAAATTGCATTTGGTGATAATTCTTCAAGTAACATACTTGGGAAAGGTACTGTGAGCCTGGGAAAAGACAAAGCTAGAAATGTACTACTTGTCGATCAATTGAAGCCTAATTTATTAAGTGTGAGTCAAACCTGTGATCAGGGACACTTTTGTATCTTTGACTCTCAAAAGTGTGATATTAGGAGAGAAGACACAGGAAAATTAGTTGGCACTACTCCTAGAACTCCTGGAAATGTATACATACTAAATGCTAAATTAAAAGAAGAGTTTGATATAAATTTAGTAGATAAAAGTTGGCTATGGCATAGAAGGTTGGGGCATATTAAATTTGAAAATATTGTGAAAGTTAGCAACCTTGGTGCAGTAAGAAACTTGCCAAAAATCATAAAACCTTCAAATGCTATGTGTAGACATTGTCAACTAGGAAAACAAACTAGAATAAGGTTCAAGGCAAAAGAATACACAACCTTGAAACCATTAGAACTTGTTCACACTGACCTATGTGAACCTACTAGAACCAAGAGCTTGCAAGGAGAGTCTTAATTTATGTTATTCATTGATGACTTTACTAGAATGAGTTGGATATGTTTTCTCAAATAAAAATCAAAAGCACTCAATAAATTCAAAGCTTTTAAAACCCTTGTTGAAAATGAAAAAGAGACAAAAATAAAATGTCTTATATCTAACAATGGCGGTGAATTTACCTCAAGAGAGTTGGATGTCTTCTGTGAAAATCAAACAGTAAAAAGACAATTCTCTGCTGCTACAACACCCTAGCAAAACAAGATTGTTGAAAGAAAGAATAGAATAGTTCAGGAAATTGCAAGGACCATGCTAAATGAAGAAAAATTATTAGATGGATATTGGAGGGAAGCTGTAAGCACAGCAGTATACATATTGAACATAGGTTAGATCAGGATTAATAGTGATAAAACCCCTTATGAATTATGGTTTGGAAGATTTCCATCAGTGAAATACTTCAAAGTATTTGGAAGTAAATGCTACATCAAAAGACTAGATGAGAGTCTTGGAAAATTTGATGCCAGATCTGATGAAGGTATTTTTCTTGGATATGCTTCAAATAAAAAGGCATAAAGATGCTACAATATTATATTACATAAGATTTTTGAAAGTGTAGATGTTAGAGTAGATGATCTAAAAACAATAAGGATCAAAAATCAAGAGACCATATCTATAAATAAAGATGAAGATGATTATGAGACATTCGACACCCAACTAAAAGAAGTGGAAGAGAGTGAAAAATAAAGGGAAAAAGATGATATGGATACTAATGATAGTGAATAATATAGTGAAGATGGAAGGATAAGAGAAGAATTTCCAAGAAGAGATACAAGGACACCCTCAAGAATTATTCAGAAAAATCATCCCGAAGAACTGATTATTGGAGATATGAATGATGGAGTGCAAACAAGAAGACAATTGTTGTATCAAACAGAATTAGCATTGTTGTCACATATTGAGCCAAGCCCAATAAAAGAGGCATGTAAAGATGATAACTGGGTTAAATCCATGAATGAAGAATTGGATCAAATTGAAAGAAATCAAACTTGGGAGCTAGTTCCTAGACCAAAAGATAAAAATGTCATTGGAACTAAATGGGTATATAAGAATAAAATAAATGAAGATGAGCAAGTAATCATAAACAAGGCCAGATTAGTATGTAAGGGGTATGCTCAGGTTGAAGGAGTAGAATATGAAGAAACATTTTCACCTGTGGCTATATTGGAGGCAATTAGGATGTTCTTAACTTTCTCTAGCTATAGAAAATTTAAAGTGTACCAAATGGATGTCAAGTCAACATTTCTCAATGGAAATTTAGAAGAGGAAATCTACATTGAGAAACCAGAAGGATTCCAGTTAACCAACAAAGGGGAATATGTTTGCAAATTGAAGAAGGCACTCTATGGATTAAAACAAGCACCCAGAGCATGGTATGGAAGGTTAGATTCTTATTTACAAAAACAAGGCCTCAAAAGGGGATCAACAGACAACAATATTTATTGAAAAATTGATGGTAATAACTTGATCATTGTGGAAGTGTATGTTGATGATATCATTTTTGGTAGTAATGAAATAAAAATGAGTGAAGACTTTGCTAAAAAGATGCAGCAAGAATTTGAAATGTCCATGCTTGTCGAACTAAATTTCTTCCTTGGATTACAAATAATACAGTCCAAAAGAGGAGTTTTTATCCACCAGTCTAAATATGTTAAGGATATGCTTAAGAGATTCCAGTTAGAGTATTGCAAAACTTTTAGTACACCTATGATAGTTGGATGCAAACTAAGAAAGGATTATGAGTCCAAAACTGTAGATACAAAATATTACAGATCAATGATTGGCAGTTTTCTCTATGTAACAACTTCTAGACCAGATGTCAAGAAAGTTGTTGGGATGGTAGCTAGATTCCAAGAAGAACCAAAGGAGAGTCATGTTCAAGATGTAAAAAGAATCTTCAGTTATTTAAAGGGAACCATAGATATGGGTTTGTGGTACCCCAACAAGGACTCATTCACATTAAAAGCATATTCAGATGCTAATTGGGCAGGAAGTATAGATGACAGAAAAAGTACGAGTGGCGGAGCATTCTTTTTGGGAGAATCACTAGTTGCTTGGATAATCAAGAAACGGTCTTCAATTTCTCTGTCAAGCAATGAAGATGAGTATATTGCAGTAGCAGAATGTTACACACAAGTGGAATGGATGAAAAAAACTCTACAAGATATCAAAATAACATTTGAAGAACCCACCATTATCCACTATGATAATACAAGCATGACAAGTCTTTCCAAGAACCCTGTTCAGCACTCAAAATCGAAACACATCCCCATAAAATACCATTATCTAAGAGATCAGGATGAAAACAAGAATAATTAATTGGAATATGTTCCAACACAAGAACAGGTGGCAGATATTTTTACAAAACCCTTAAACAAAGATGTATTTGAACATCTCAGGAAAAAACTAGGAGTAATTCTTCCTCCTACTTAAAATCTCTCAAAAATCTAATGCATAAGTGGGCACCTATCTAGGGGGAGATAGAAATCAACGTTAGAAAAAGTTACTCAGTTATGATAGGAAAAGT
>JASDQU010686661.1:25709-39706 GCA_032191745.1 Picea mariana
CATTTATACATACAGATCATAAGAAAAATAAAAACCCTTTTCCATTGATGCCAAAGGGGGAGAGTAACTTCAAAGGACAGAAGCATCACCACAGGGGGAGATTGTGTATGAAGTTTGGTTGTTTCCCTCAATGACAAAGGGGGATATTGTTGGACATAATTGTCATTGATGTCAACAGGAGAAGTAAATAACCAGAAGTCCAAATCTATGGAGGAAGAATAAACTGTAGAGACGTCATCGAGATCAGTGGAAAGATTGAACAGTTGATCAATGCACATAAATTGTGAGAAGCCTCAATAACCATCAGATTCAACCCAATTCCCATCATCCATCAGATCCTCTCAAAGTGGAAGGACACTTGGTAAAGTGTCATCATTTCACTGACTAGAAATTCAAAGGAAGGAAGTTCTTAACATTCCAAATAGAGAAACATGAAATTGCGATAAAATAAAGACCGTCAATCAAAGAGGAGTGACGTGGATTGTTGGATCCAAAAATAAAAGGGAGGGGCGACATGGGTCGTCGATCCGACGAGAATGAAATATAGGATATCGAGAAATCAAAGGTCAAAGGAAAGAGGTGCTTTAACCTTTGAAGTAGAAAACGTCGAAATCCTGAAATAGACATAGGTCGTCCGATCTAAAATGTTGCTTCGAGTTTCTCTCATTCGTTGATCACCACAGTGATGGATTAACCATTGATCTGGTTCAGAGATGAAATGTGGTTCGTCTAATCATTTCGGTGATATTACAATCAAGAGTTACCATTGCATTTTTCCAAATGTCACGAAACCCTGAAAGCTAAAGCTTAGAAGTCAAAATGGAATACCACGTCACTAAGGACATGTGGCATATTCAGACGCTGACAAGTGTCAAGTTGATATGGAATTACAAGCACATGTATATTTCATATATGAATGATACGTAGCAGCTAATAGGATTGTGACATGTCATCAAGTGACGTAAGCGTTTACATCACCCCCAAGAATCTCACTTCATAGTTTTGCATTGTAAGCAAAAATCTAGTGTCCGGAAGTCCCGAACGCCGAAACTCTGAAAGGGACACATGTCAGGTGATTTACAGTCACTGGGAGTTAAATTGTTGGTGGTCACAAAGATTCAAAGGAAAAACGTCGAAATCCCGACAACCACACATCTCAATGCCCGATTAAGACACAGCCATTCAATTAAGGAAAGAAGGAATCGGATAAAGGTTTAAAGTGGACCGTTGATCTCTTCCATGGAAGAGACGTGAACCATCTGATCGTATCATCGATATCACAACTGGGATTTTTGTAAGGAGTATTGTCTCAAAGTCCCGAAGGTCTAAGCACTGAAATCTCGACAACTGTTTGATTGTATTGGCGAAGATCATGCGCGAATCGTCTGATCGTTTCGATGATGCCATACCAGTAGTTTTAACCACAACACTTGCCCAAAATGTCGAAATCTCGTTAACCATTCATATCAGTGCATGATTAAATCACAGACATTGGATCTAGTAGTGAAAGGAGGAGTGTAAGGTCTAAAGTAGACTGTTAATCTGTGCCCACATAGATTAGCATGAATCATCTGATAATTTCGGCGATATTGTCACCGAGATATTTTACATGTAGTGAGTCTCAAAGACCCGAAAGGAAAAGCTCTGAAATCTTGACAGTCGTTCATCTCAGTGGGTGATTGAATCATTACCGTTTAACTGAAAAGTGCTCAAAACGCTCATTTGGTCTAAATTGCCTTAAGCGTCAGGTCACCGCCATTGGTCATATTGTAAAGAGGTTTGACATTGCAGAGTGTAATGAATTGTCGAAATTGTTGAGCCAGTTGTCCTGTAAATGAACGGTCATGTGAAATGGCTTGAAGGAAGCACCTCCACGGAATCTGGTCTCTATGAAGTAAAAGAGATTTGATATCGAGTATAAAGGATTAAATTGATCCATGACTGTGATCAATTTATGAAAAACCTTCACAGTATAATGAACTGATACACAATCATGATTAAAAAAAAGAATAAATCATGAAAAACATGAATAATGAATAAAAAGGAAAAAATGATATTAATTAAAGTTTAGATTATCATTTTAAATGAAAAGGTACAGCGATTCAAATAAAGGGACACGTTTTAAAATTTCACACCAGTTTGAAGATTATATAAATGAGAAAACATGGTGAGAAGAAAGTGTCTCTACAGTTCAAGTTAGAACATCAATAGTTGAAGCACAGTCTAGGAATAAATACAAATACCTATGTATTAAGGGTGGTTGGGTGGTGCAAGGGCAGGTTGGTGCTTGTAGAGGGAGTTGGTGCTTCCTTGTCAGTTGTAGCTGACTAAACAAGGGGGTCGTAGCCTCCTACCAGTTGGTGCTGGTAAAACAGGGTGTGGGTGCATCCTGATCAGTTGGTGCTGATCAAAGAGGAAGCGCATCTTCCTTCTATGTAACATGTAAAACAAATTTTGCAGTTAATAGAAAAGAATTTGTGGTTTTCCCATTTGGGCTCCACAATAAAATACTGTGTCAAAATTTTGTTTGCATTAATAAATGAAAAATTGATATAATTGTTGTGTCACTGATTCACCCCCCCCTCTCAACGACAATATTTGATTCTACAGATGAAATCCAATTGAAGTTTTGGCCAGTAAAAATGTTTTTGAAGGGTGACCACAATTTTCTCTATGCCAAAATGTCCCGCCACTCGACTGTAGTGGGCTTCCCAAATCATCTTCGCACGCTTTCTTGTAGGAACACAGAGATGGCCAAGGCGGCATAAGAGTATGTCCTGAATGTGAAAATCAGTGACAATGGCACATGTATCTAAGAGCTGATATGTGGTGGAGAAGTTTGGATCTTGCTGGTAAAGTTGGGGCCACTTTGATGTTTCATGTCCAGAGGAATGGAGCACAGTGGTAAGTGAAGCCATAGGAAATCGACTAAGGCAGTCAATGACATGATTGGAGATACATGTATTATACTTGATGTTGAGATGGAACTGTTGCAAGTAGGTGGACCACTTCTAATGGCAGTCATTCTACAATTCCCCCTATGTTTGTATGAACTGCAGAGGTTTGTGATCAGTGTGTATGATTGTCTCTGTGCCCAGAATGTAATGTTTCCATTGACGGAAGGCTTGTACAATGGAATACATCTTCTTGTCATAGGTGGGGTATTTACAGACATCATCGGAGAGGGTCTCACTATGGTATTCCACCGGATGCCCATGTTGAGTGAGAATTGTGCCCACAACATAGTCAAATGCATCAATCTCAATCTAGAATGTTTATTGCAGATCAAGAAAGGAGAGTGTGGGAGTTGAGCACAAATTATATTTCAGTTCTTCAAATGCTTGTTTTTTCTCCTTCCCCCATACGAAATTGACCCTACCACTTCCCTTGGTCACCTAGTTGAGGGCCCAGGCAATATGGGAGAATCCCAACATGAACCGTTGGTCAAAATTGGTGATTCCTAAGAAGCTTCGAAGCTCGTTCAGTGTGGTCGGGCTAGCCAATCAGGGATGACTTGGATCTTAGCTAGACCAACATGTACCCCATGCTCATCAACGATGTGGCTCAGGCATTTGACCCTGTTCATGCCAAAAGAGAATTTTTCCAAGGTGGCATAAAGCTTGTGTTGTCGTAGAGTGCTCAAAACCTGTTGAATATGTTGCATGTGCTCCTCCTGCATTCTGTTGAAGATGAGGATGTCATAAAAATATACTACCACAAAGGAGTTGGTGAAGGGTCTTAATACATCATCCATAAACCTCATGAAAGTGGCTAGCACATTTGTTAAGCCAAAGGGCATGACCAACCATTTGTAGAGACCTTCCTTAGACTTGAAGGTTGTCTTCCAGACATCCGTTGGTTCGATGGGAACCTGATGGTAGACAGACTTCAGGTCAATCTTGTTGAAGAACCTTTCCCCCTTGAGTTGTTCAAGAAGGTCATCAATCCTAGGAATGGGATAGCAGTTCCTGACTGTGATTTTATTTAGGGCTCTGTAATCAATGCAGAGTTGCCAAGTCCTGTCCTTTTTTTGCACCAGTGCAATCGGACTTTTGCAAGGGGAGGAGTTGGGTATGATGTGCCCCTTTTGAAGAATCTCTTGGATATGATTCCTAATTTTGTCATTCTCCATTAATGAGCGTCAATAGACTGGTCCATTAGTTATAGGTTCATCGGGGGTCAGATAAATTGGATGCTTGACTTGGCAGTGTGTCGGTACCCTTGTAGGTGAGATGAATATGTCTATGTATTCTTCCACGATCATGTACACTTTCTTCTGCTGCAAAGAGAGGTGTTGTGTAGAGGCCACATATGTGGCAGCGACCTTATTATTACTATGAGAACATATCACAAAGAGGACGAACTTCCTGGTCTGTGAAATGACCTTACTGTATTGCTTAGCATAGATTAAATAAATAGCAGTAGGCGTGCCACCTCTTGAATACTATACAATTGTCTACCCAAAGTAATAATAACATTGCGAGGTCTAGAATCATACACAACATGATGCTTCCACAAATATGGTTGTCCTAAAAGAACATCACAAACTTCAAGGGGAAAAATATCACATAGTACCTCATCTTTGAAAGTCTTGATGTCGTAGGACATATGACATTGTTTGCAGACACGGAGATCTCTTCCTTGATAAAGCTAGCCAATGGTGTAGGGTTGGGGGTGAGGTGTTGTTGGAAGTTTCAGCCGCTCGACGACCTCTTCTAAAATCAGGTTCTTCTAACTACCTTTGGTGACAATGAAGTGAATTGGAGCCCCCTTCACCCACGTTTACGAGTGAAAGAGGCATTCCCCTTCCTTTGGTTCTTCTGGTTCGCTTGGTCGGACTTTGGTGGTAGTGATCGTGGAACTGGGTTCAGCATCGATAATTGTCTTCCCTCCTTTAGGATTTAACTCAGAATCAAAATCAGTCTCTGACTCGGAATCCTTCATCTCGGCCATGAGGGACTTCTTGGAGTAGCATTCGTTGGTGTTGTGACAAGGAATTTTATGGTACTCACACCATTTTCACGTGTCCTTCTTCATCTTCTCATTGCCCTTCTTGTATTGCAGCTTGGAAATATTGTCCTGAGGGTGGCCATCATGACTTGGTCCCTTGCTATGTGGGTTGGGGTTTCCTTTTCCCTGCTTCAGCTATGAGGGGTTTGCAGATCCAAAATCTCATTGTTTTTGCTTAAATGTATGCTCGATCTTGACAACATATCTATAAGTTCTGCCCAATGAGGCAATGTCCAGGAACTCCATTTCTGTTTAAATGTATCTATGCAAACAACTACTATATTTCAGTACCAAATGACGCTCAAAATATTTGATACCCAATTTGGTGAGGAGGGTATGGAAAATATTGATGAATTCTAGTACAGTCTCGTCCCTTTCTTGAGATAGGGTGGTCCATCTAGTGTACTGGTCCTTGTAGCTCCCAATAGGGTAGTACTGTTCTTTAATGGAATCCTGGAATAAATCCCATGTAGGGGCCACCACAAAAACTATATATTCCTCCACGACCCTTTGCTTGGAGTAGGTATCCCACCAATCTTTAACATGGGGAATGGCCTTGAGGAGTGAAAAAGTGATCTTTTCCCTATCAGAAAAATTGTGCACCAAAACATATCCTTCGAGTGGATTTAACCATTTATCTACAACATCTGCATCTATCATTCCTTCAAATAATGGAATATCAAAATTTACCTATACCTTGAAGGGGTTTGCATGGTCGCCTAATGAAGATGTTTCTCTCGTAGGCAATCGTCGAAGGATATGCACGAAGTTGTCAATCATTTCATTCCTTTGTCTTGCAAGGGCTTCCTCGAGCAACATTTTAATAGGATCTCCTACTCCATCATATGTATTTTCGTCTCTGATGGGTTGTTTTCACTCTTGGCGTGACCAATCTGGTAATGGATCAATTGGTTTGATTCCCAACTTCTTGTACCTAGACCTTGTCAGGGACATGCACAAAGAAAAATAAATGAAGATCAGACCACTCTGATACCACTAATATGGATTTAGGAGTGGAACGAACTGATTATAGACTGAATACCATAAACATAGAGATAGGAATAATAACACAAATATTCAATGAGCAATATCTTCTATTAAATAATGAAATAGGCTAAAACTATAAAACTACATAACTGAAACTTGTTTGAATGGTGGTAATTATCTCTGAGAAGAGATGTGGCTGCTATGCGCATCTTTCTAAGAAGAATGGATTACAATGAGGCTCCATAGTCCCTTTTCATATTACTCGTGAATGCCAAAATTCTAGACATCCAAAAACCTAACCCTAGAAGATGAAACGCCAAAAGTCATGTGGGCCCTATGTGTAAGTTGGTGTAATTTGGTACCTCAAATTCCTAGGGGCATAGATTTTGCATACGACCTTTGTTTTAGGCATGTGATAGCATGTTGGAAAGGTTTTTCAGAGAAATACACATTTTGTCTTCATACTCAGACTCTGTCTATAGTCTGACTATGGCAAGTCAAAAAAACAATGTTTAGGGCCTCAAAACAACCCTGAAAGTACAACAAGATGTGTTGATATGAAAACATACAAAATAGGCTAGTTGGATTAGGCAAGAGGCCACCCATATCCACCTGGAGAATGTGTGAGGCTTTAGAAAACCCCAGAAGTATAGAACTCACAATTATAAAGCAGTACAGAAAGACATGTTGAACAAAAAATGGACACGATGAGCCAGTTGGAATAGGTGGGTGGCCACCAATATCCATCTGGATCAGAAATTTTTGGAAAAACGACTAAGTAACTAGAAAGAGAAAGTAGAAGGGAAAAATAAAGGGGAATTTGTTTAAGTATAGAAGAGGGAAAAGAAGGGGATAAAAGAGAGTGGGAAAATAGAAAAGAGGAGGGAAAGTTTCAGAAGTGGGAATTGGTCTCAAACAAGCCCCATTGTTGCAAGATCATCATTTTCTAGTCCAATATTTTATCCACATACTCATTTTCTATTGTTCTTGTATCATTAAAAAGGGTGTGAGCAAATGAAAATATAAACTATAACTTTATTTTTGGCTATAACTATGTATAGTTGATTTACATACACTATTGTTGTTTGGATTTTGTAGATAACATCAGGTTAGGATATGTTTTCATTCTTACTGTGATAAGGCCTTAAAAAAATTAGAATAAGTAACAATTTTTTCCAATTCAATTCTCACACACAAAAAAATCTTTGATCTCATAATATTCATCTTTGTTGATTCAATAATAGGGAGGTTGATTTAGTAGATTGTGCTACTGGTCATTTTAGGCGACTATGGTGCATCAGCTAATGCTTTGATGAAGATTTGTTTTTATTTTAACCTGTGGGAATAAATGTGTTTTTGATACATTGTTTAATGCCTTGAAATATTATTTTAAGTATTAAACTTCTTGCAGTAGATTATCCATTGAATGGTTGGTTGTTTCCCTCTGTTTTTACCTCTATTATTTCACTTGTTTTTTATTACTCTGCTACCATCCAAGGATAACCCTCACCCATATCATCTTTCCAATTTTACCATGATTTTGTCTTGGTGAAAAAACCCTCTAACTCACCAACAAATTCAAAATAACAAGCATTCCAAATTTCGGGTTGTCTGGCTCTTCCCTTTAGCACTCAGGCGCATAATTTAGGAGAAACAGTAACTATGAAGTCAATTAGACAGCTCTACAGGCTCTTCAATCAAATAATAGAGAAAGTGAGTCATAGGTATACTTTCCAGGATGTATTTTCATAAGAGAAGCATAAAAATGCTACAGAGAAATCAATGGAGGGTTGTTCAAATAAACTTATTGTACTGTTAAATTGACAGTAAGTATAAAAATGACGAACTTGAATTTTAATATTGTGGTTGATTTCATAGCCCCATTTGACGTCAGCTAGCATATATCATTTTTTTTCAAAATATTTGCGAAGAAGAAATTTGGTAATTTCATTAATAAAGTAAAAGTGCTCAAATAGAGGTCAGGGGATGGACAACCAATAATATGTTTCATTTTTTAGTGAAGGAATCAAGGAAGTGAAAGGGAAATAAGATATCATATTCTCAACAAGGTTGATATGAGAAAAAAACTTCTTGGGCGGGGCCCCAACTCTCGCATTGTGAATTAGTGTTGTTATGTTCTATCTACATTACAAATGGAATTGAATGTTGGTTTGAAACTGTGTGAAATTCATTTATGTTTCCATAGAAGCCTCATGTGATCGACACAATGCATTGTCATATAATTGTTCAATTCTTAATATTTGATCAAATTACCCGATTCAATACAATATTTAAGAATTATGAGACTATCGAACCATTCAAACGAGAAGAGTTTTTAAATCCAACAAAGAAGCACCAACCAATATTCCAAGGAAAGTTTTTAATAGTAAATGTATAAGAAAAAAAATGGGTAATATATATTTATCCATAGGCATTGTACTGAGTTCTTTGCACTGAATCATTGAACAAACTTGTCATAAATACAGGTACAGGATTTACAAAAAAAAACATGCATAAACTTATGTGTTGTTCATCTAGTGCGACAACATGCAAAAGGCATCGACAAGCTCTTGAACATGCATACAAAAATGATTATCATGATTTTTTAGAAACTCCTTGCAGTATTCTCCTCTGAAGGTCAATGTTGGTTGCAAAAATCTCAACATCTTGTGAAATACCTGAGGTGAAAAAGAAACAGGAGAGTGGTACCGTAGTGGAATAATTATTTGGATTGAAATAGATCTCTAGGCACACCAAGAGACCACCTCCTTACAGTCAAATACTTTAGGGACACAGCGTGCACGAGAAATTCCAGAGATCAAAATTACTTTGTTCTAGGTGGAAGGGGACTAAGAGACCACCTCCTTACAGTCAAAGACTTTAGGAACATAGCCTACAGGAGCAATTCCATAGGTCCAAATTACTTCATTATAGGTGGATGGGGATGAGTAGTAGGAATATTCCTTGCACCACTAGGATTTCTAGTCCTCAGCCCCTAAGATGTTAATTGTATCTCCATAGAACAAGAGAGTGATCTCAAAATTGAATAATTCTTTGGCTTGAAATATATCTCTCGGAACACCAAGAGACCATATCCTTACAGTCAAAGACTTCAGGGACACAGCCAGCACTGGGGACAAATCCAAAACCCTAAAAATGAAAGGAAAGGATACATATATGAGGGCTAGGACTGCCATCTCAGTCGAGAGACTCAAAATCTCAATATACAAAGTGGTTATTGCATTCAGTGTTGGTTTATTTTATGAATCCCCTTCCTTTGGTCTTGTTAGGGCCACCATCGTCGAGCTGGGAAGTTCCCCCTATTGTGTTGGATTTCAATTTGAGCGTAGGAGTGGGAAAAATGTCTGCATTGCCATATTCCATTGTCGTATCATTGTCCATCATATCATCTTCTTTTGACTCAAAATCAAATGCATCAACCTCTATGTCGACCATTCTTTCACATTTTTCTACAAAATCCTTGAAATTTGGAGCGGGCGATAGATATACAAAGTGAATGTAGAATATACATTTTTATAGGGTTACAAAACAAATAAACATAGGGGGGCAGGATATACACATTTATAGGGTTATAAAACAAATAATCACAAGTGGGGTTGTCTGACCAGAAGGGGTTGCCTTGGAATTCTTTGGATTTAAATATATCTTTTGGTGCACCAAGGGACCATCTCCTTACTTCCTTCTAGGCGGAAGGAGATGAGTAGTAATAATATGCCCTGGACCACTGGAATTTTTGGTCATCATGTCCGAAGATGTTTACTATATCTCGACAAAATTGTTGTCGAGCTACTACCATAAGTTGATGAGAATGCCTATTTTCTCCAGATGATGTTTGAAATGAACACTCAGAAGGGATAATATAACCCTCTGCAAATATTGGTTTAATGTGTATCAATGGGATATCTCCTCAATCCTTTTGTTGATTAATGACAATTTATATGGTTCCTGCGTAATGATTTGTTACCATTAAAGATTATAAATTGCATACTTAGAAAAAAGTGTGAAGGTGACAGGGACGACGAAGAACGATTAAGGATTGGATATTTCATGAAGCCACCAACCTAATGAAGTGTGAAATAGATTCCGTGATGTTTGAAATGAACACTCGAAATGGATAATATAACCCTTTGCAAATCTTGGTTTAATTCGTATTAATTGGAGATCTCCTCGATCCTTTCTCCCATTAATGAAAATCTTTACGGTTCATGCATGATGAGGTGTTAGCATTAAAGATTAATAATTTCATATTTAGAAAGAAGTGTGAAGGTGGTGGGGATGGAGAATATCGATTAAGGATTGGACATTTCGTGAACAAACCAACCCAACGACCCACAAAAGAGATTCCAAGAAATGGCCAAGTATGGAAAGCGGTCAGTCGAGATTCAAAATAGGGTCACAAGTTATACTCAAGAGATGTGAGGGCCTGATGGTCAAATTGTATGTATCCAAAATTTTGAGTGAAAAATGTGTAACACGGAACAGGGCATGATGGCGGAATTTGGCGGTCAATTTGTATATCGCGGAACTCCAGGTGTTGTTTGTAGGTCACAGAATAATGGAAGCACAATGTTGAGTGAGACTGACCAGGAATTGATGATGGAAAAAGGGGCCAAGTATAGAATGGGGAAGCGGTCGGTCGAAATCATGATATAAAAGCATGAGACATATTCGAAAAAAATACTAACTAACCAGAAAGGGAAAGTAGAGGAGAAAAAGAAAGGGGATTTTGGTTGTCAATTTGTATATCGGGGAAGTCTGGGTGTTATTGTCAGACAGTTGGCTTAGGTTGATGGAAAGTTGGTATGGATTGTTGGTTTTCATTGATTTCAACCATTGTAGAGTGATATTGTAGATTGATGTCAACCCTTAGTGATTGATGTCAACCCTTGGAGTAGTCTGGTAGCAAATTCTAGTAGCACAAATGTTTGGGTAATGGACGCACGATTGTTTGATGTATAATGGCATGAGTTTTAATATATTTGAAGGTAATAATATTCTATATGTGTATTACATGTCATTCCATTTATGGTGGTATGTGGAACATCACATAACTCCTCACGGTTAGAGAGTTATGGCCATGTGAAGTTGGAGAACCCAAGTTTGGGTAATGGACCCAAGTTTGTTTGATGTATAATGGTATGAGTTTTGGTATATTTGTAGGTAATACTATTTTATATGGATAGTACATGTCATTCCATTTCTGGTGGTATGTGGAACGTCACATAACTCCTCACGGTTTAAGAGTTATGGCCTTACGAATTTGGAGAACCCTCATGAGTCATATAAAAGCCCCAAAAGGTCAAAGTAGCCAAGGAGGTTTAAGATATTTTTAGAAGGTAAACAATAAAGTGAAGTGATGAGCGTACTATAATTCAAAGTAAATACAAAATAAATTATTTAAATAATAAAATTAATGGAGAAATTACTAAGTTGACAAGTGGTTAGAAGTGGGTTAGCCCTAAAATAAGGAAAGTGGTTTAAGATGGTTAGAAGGTTACCCCTTGAGGTAAAGTGAAGTGATGATTATACTATAAGTCAAAGTGGATACAAAATAAATTATTTAAATAATAAATTTAATGGATAAATTACTAATTAGACAAGTGGTTAGAAGTTGGTTAACCCTAAAATAAGGAAAGTGGGTTAAGATGGTTAAAAGGTAACCCCTTGAGGAAGCTACATGAAAGTATAAATAAGAGGCAATGCTCTCTAATTTTAAATCACACTTGAGCATATTGAATATCTATAGGTGATTGAGGTAACCAAAGGATATCTAAGACAAATTTCAGAGAGAAGGTGAAGTAAAGAAGTCTGAAATTCAAGGGAGGATAAATTATTTTGATGATGCTTTCTGAGGTATGTTATTTACAGGTCATCTCACCATTTTCGGAATAACTTTTTTTCTAGAATGATTGAGACCGTGAAATTGATAGGCCATTGAGAAACAATATCCAAGTAGCTATGGTACACATTTCATCTTATGGTGCGTTCTATTTTTGGAGTTACACTCCGTGGAAAATAGGGTTTATGGCTAGTCCTGAAACTAGTCTAAAATAGGTGTTTCGGGTAACAACATCATAACTTCTTGATAACAGAACCAAATTAAGTAAGACCAAATGTGTTGGTTAGAGTATAGTCCATAGTGTTTTGTGTAAAATTTTCATATCCATACTGTTATCACATATAGTTTTCAAGGGTACCAGGTTGACCAAGTTCACGACCTGCGTAAGAAGCGTCAAAGCGCAACATTCAGAGCAGTCTCGGAAGGCCCAAAGCACTGAAGTCCTAAAGTCCCAAAGAGCTCGAAGGCCTGAAGTTGAAAAATTCCCAAAGCACCTGAATTCCCAAACACCTGAAGCCCAAAGGCCCAGATTAATTCTTAGTCATCTGATTCAGAGGGATGCATGGCACCAGATTCGAGAATTCACAGTTTTGCGAATTGGAGGTTTTAGCATGGAGCAAGGCGTAGGTTTCATGAAGTGTGAAGTCAAGAAGAGCCCAGAAACTAGGCCCAGTTCATGGCTCAAGATCACATGTAGGATGGATAGATAGAGAGGAGCTGCACCAAAGGCCGAAAGCACAAGTATTGATCACATAAGAAGATTTTCATGGCCTCGAGGCATCGAGATTGAATCAAAGAAGTCGTGGGCACTGCCTGGAAAATTCATGGGTGTCAGGCCTCATCCTAATATCGACGAATATAGTTAATGGAAATGGGGAAGGTGTTTGAAACCTCGTCTCAACCCATAAATGGAAAACATGTTGAGGACGGTCGTGAGTGTATATTGGCAATCTGAAGATTCCTTCTGGATGGATTTTCTTGCAAAACACATAACTAAGGTGAGCTCGTGTTTGACATGAGAAGGCTTGCACAGTCTGACAGAGCAGGCACCGACTAAAAACTTTAAATGAAGTGGCTTGATCACTCTCCCGGTGGTTGCAGCATTTCTGAGTATATATAGGCAGTTTTAGTATTTTGTTAAGGTTGAATGGTTGAGCTAGGCTCCCTACTATTGTAATATTTTGATGAAGAACATTGGTTCTTTGGTTATGTCTTGATTTGAGACTTCTTGATCAATATAAGTCATCTTTCTTACTCCATATTATTTTCCTCTGATACTGAGAGAGTTCGTGATTGAATGATTCACATGGATTGTTGTGATTGTATTATGTTGAATGTTTGATTATAATGTTGTTATGGTTTCTTTCAGTTTCCTTGAAATTTGAATCCAAGAGGATCTTGTGTTTAAGTTTTTCTTCCTTAGGCTGCTGGAAGGCCTAATGTTCAAGGAAGACCTATACATTTTTCCCACCAAATTGTTCCTCCTACTCACATTTACTCCAAATTACTGACTGAAGTTGATCCAAGACCTCAATTGCTTGTGCATACCAGTCCATATTTGTGAATTAGAACATTAATATCATTGAGAATTCTCCATTTGACCACCTAAAACTCATTTAAATTTACTATATAAACCGATGGATAATGGGATTACCTTCTATGAAATCTGAGGGTGACTTCTAGTGCTAACACATACAACAAATATTTCGTGCAGGGCATGCTCTACAAGTTCGCTCTCTAGAATAAGACAGAATTCAAATAGGTATGTCATTTTTGCTATAACTCCTTCTCTGAGAGGTTCCAAGTAGTGACACATGGAGGAATTGCATAAAACACATTGAAGAACATTGTGTACTATTTTTCAGATCTTTATTCATTACAGGTACATATTTATGATTATTTCAAGTTAGGGTTGTTGACCAATCCAAAACTAGTCATGTGAGACTAATGAAAAGTTTGATGAAAATGCTAGTCTCTTGTTGTTAAAGTTAAGGAAGGTTTGCAAGTATGTGATCATATACACTAGGTCTATTACAAATTTACAATTCAGATTTGGATGATGAAATTGATCAGGGATTTTGGTTGAGGTACATGTTGGGTACATGGTTGAGACAAGTAGTTGATGAGTTGGCACATACAT
>JASDQU010686662.1:0-11009 GCA_032191745.1 Picea mariana
GTCGGCCTGGCGATAATATGTCGGCTCGAAACCGGCAAAAATATGTCAGCCCAAAAAATTAACACATACCCAACTACACGTGCAAAGAATATAACACATACCCAACACATATGCCTAGAATACTTATACTTCAACTAAGTCTTTGGTTTCTGCACTTGACTATATCATGGCCTTGAGTGATCCAGGTGGATATCGACGACCACCCACCTATTCCACTGGCTCGAAATACAAATTTCCGCCTTGGCAATTTTCCTACTATTTTTCGGATCCCAAACTTCCGAGGCCATTTTGAGGCCCTAAACGATGTTTTCTTTTTTTACGTTTGGGGGCCCATGTGCTATTTAATGGCTTTGGCCTGGGCCTGATCGAAATGTGTTCTTCTCGGTTAGATTTTTCCAATGTGTTATCATGCGCCCCAAACGGAGATCATATGTAAAAGTTACTCCCTCGGGAAGTTGATGTATCAACTACCCCCATCGGGGCTTGCAAACCTTTTGGCGTTTCATCTTTCGGGGTTAGGATTTCGGATTTTCTTTATGTTTAAAAGGCCTTTGGAGCCTCACTGTAAACATCATCTTCTTGTGAATGAGCATAGTCGTCACATCTCTTTTCATAGATAAGCTGCTACCATTCTAGTGAGTTCATTCACTCTATGTTTTTAGAGTTTCTCTACATTTCTCTCATTAATAGAAATTGTGTATTTTTGTATCTCTGTGTTTCTTGCAATATCTCGGTATATTTCCTTATTATATATCCACCTTCATTTTGTTCTTAAAATAATATGTATCATTGGTTTTAGAGCAGGCTCTTCATTGTTGTTTCTTAGTGCATGTCCCCGACGAGGTTAGGGTATAAAGAGTTCGGTCTCAAGCTAGTTTATTTTGAGGACAACGGGCCTAATTCGCAGTGCATGGCAGAAAAAAAAAGAGATGTGGGAGCAAAAGATTCTATTAATCTATTTCTCGAGGAAGTGCACATGCGACAGAGAGACGAAATGATGGAGAATTTTTCCCAAATCCTTTGATGACTGTCAACAATAACAAATGTGTCTTCATCAAGAAGCCACTTTCGAAGCACTGCCCCTTTCAAGGTACAATTTAATTTTGATATTCTCATGTTTAAAGGTCAGATAGATGCAAATGCTTTGGAAAAGTGGTTAAATCTGCTAGAAATTTATTTCTCTATCCACAATTTTTTCGATAGACAAAAGATCACCTTTGCGCTCCTTAAGGTTATCCCCCATGTCAAATATAGATGGTAAAATTACTGGGAGAAAATTCCACATAGGAGACTGGAATATTTGGGGTCGATCCCACTTGGGAATATTTTATGGATGTAGTCAAGGAATAATATTACCCTGTTGGAAACTATGACGATAAATACATGAGATGGAACACACTGCATCAAGAGAGGGGCCAAAAAGTTTTAGAGTTCACAAATACCTTGCGCACCAAGCTAGGTATCAAAGACTCTAAGTGGCATCTGGTTTTGAAATACCACGGGGATCTATACATGTACATCCAAACTGAAATGGAGTTTGTGGAAATCTCATCATTGGGAGCCGCTTATCAATATGTTGTAAAAATCGAGAAGAAATTTAGGCGGTAGAACAAGTGGGAGTTCGAATCTGCAAATACGCAACAACCAAAGTATGGTAAAGGCATCCCTAACTTACAACACAACTAACCTCAAGACAGCCAGTCCAAGCCATAGGAAAAGAATGGTAACAAGTAGACAAAGAAGGACACTGGGAGGGGGTTCGAGTTCAACCAAATCCCTTGGCATAATGCCAATGAATGTCTCTTAAAAAATTCATTAGCAGTTGAGCTCAAAGAAACAGACAAGCCCCTACTCGGAACCTAATTCAAAAAATAATAAAAGGAGACAAATCATTGATGCAGAACCCATCGCTATTGTTACAACTGTAACAATCCAACCAGAAGAACAATAGGATCCTGAGGAGGGGGAGCACCTCTTCCATTCATAGATGTGGGTGAAGGGGGCCCCACTTTTAATTGTTGATAGCATAACCCAAAAGAACCTCTTCTTTTGAAACAACCAATTAATATTTTCATACTTCAACTAATAATATTTTTCTCTATTCCGTAGAGCTACTTCAAGCACAAATTCAGCTCATTGTTCTATATGACACACCCTCATGATTACAACGATCATTCCATAAGAATTCTGTAGTTGCCTTTTCCTTGTTTCACTCACCCTTCAAGCTTAGGCAGCCCTTTCACTGCTACACAGTACTTCAACAATCCATCTTTCCCAATTTTGCACACACTAGGGGAGTGCCAACTCATTACCAGACCCCCACTAATGATCTTCACTCTATGGAAATCATAAGGCTCTAATGTCCAAATAGTATCCTTTCTTCTTGAAATTTCAATCATCAATAACCATCACCTTATATGTATCATGTAAATGTGTTGAACCTGCACAAAAAAGATCTAGCTAGCAAATGGCATACACAGTTTGTAGAGAAAAAATGAGAAAAGAGAAACAAGAGAGAAAGAATAGAAGAATTCTCATTAACCGTATTCTACACTCAAAGAGTGAATAATTTACAATAGATATAGGTTACATGAGTACCTATGCACCATAGTAATGATCTAGAGAGATCTAGACACTGGAGTGAATCACTACCTAGTCCTAGTTAACTAATCTGTGCAATCATTAGTTAACTGAGACACATGTGTGGAAGTGAGAGAATCACATGCAACTGTTGGTGATAAAACTGAGGTCATGCACGAGTGACTTCCATTAGTCTAACTGAGTGTAACTAACTTTGAACTGAAGAGGAACGCCCTATTTTGTAGGGGAATATTCTCTAGACTATTATGATCTAAGGAATTTTTCTCAACATTGGACTGCAAAACTTAGGAAAATAATTATAGGTGAGTCTGTAATATCTCCAAAACCCCCTTAAATACTACTAGGGTGTACATGTTGAATGTGTCCTGGCAACCAAGGCCATGTTAGGTACCCATTGTACAATGCATATAAGAATGAGACACTAAAAAAATGAGGAAAGAGGGAAAACCTCATAGGAAACCCCCGCCCCCCTCAAATTACAATGCATAAAAAAAAATGAGAACGAACAAAAAAAAGTTGCTAAGAAACCCTCTCCTTCACTCCAACAAGACCTCGCAATTGTGCAAGTTTGTGCTCTTTGAAGATTTTGTTGAAGATGTAGATGTATGCAAAAATCTGATGAAGTCGATGCACCATTGAAATGTCCACAAATATCCACTTTCTCTTCTTGTAATGAATAAGATCTAAATTAATTTTGGATGAAACTTTAAAAATCGTGCGGTCGTTTCCAGAAAAAAGTTGAAATTTTGTTGATTTTAAAATGATAAAAACTTCACTTCCCAGACTTGGTTTCTGACAAATTTTTTTTGAAATTGGGTATTTTTCCGAGAGGAATTCAAATATCCAATTTGTTTTTGCAAATTTTGGTTAGAAAATATCATAATTGAATCTGATGTGCGCAGTTCCTGTTTTGTCTCATAAGATGCATGCATGGTACATGCATGTTTCTCCTGATATGCATGCATGGTGCATGGAAATGTGTCTGCATGTGACTTGTGAGATGCATGCAATATATCTTCCACATGAAATTCAGAAAACAAACCTGAAATGGAGTAGACATCATCTGCAATTAATTGAATACAAATTTGTGCAGATACTTTTGTAGAAGACTCTTCAGAATAAGAGGCTTGATTTTTTTATGGTTTCTATTATGGCTCTATATTTTCAATCTCCTGCATGAAATCTTCAAAATATTATTTATTCCCTAATAAAACCTCCAATCTGGTCCATAATTCATTTGGAGTTGAGTATTTTGATTCATCATATACTTGATGGAAAATTTCGGGAGAAACAGACATACAGATACATCCTATGTCCATATCTTGTCTATTGAGAAAGTCTTTTTCTCATTGACTGAATTAGGCTCTACTTCCATTTCCATAGTTATTTGGTACAAGCTTTTGCATCTGAGATGAAGCATATTTTTGGCTTCCACCCCAAATAGTTATGAGGCGTGAGAAGTATTGCCGACGAATAATCCATCTTTTCTGCGTTCTTCAATCTTCAATACTTGAAAAAACAGTATGTTGTTTCTTTTTCCTAGAAATTTGTTGGCTCTGATACCATGTAAATGGGTTGAACCTGCACAAAAAATATCTATCTAGAAAATGACATGCATAGTTTTTAGAGAAAATATGAGAAAAGAGAAACAAGAGAGAAAGAATGGAAGAATTCACATTAACCGTATTCCACAATCAAAGAGTGAATAATTGACAATATATATAGGTTAGATGAGTAACTAATGCGCCATAGTAGTGATCTAGAGATATCTAGATACTCACTGACAGACACTGGAGTGAACTGCCACCTAGTTCTAGTTAACTGATCCATGCAATCATCAATTAACAAAGACACATGTGTGGAAGTGAGAGAGACACATGCAACTTCTGGTGATAAAACTGAGGTTTCCATGCATTAGTGACTTCCACTAGTATAATTGAGTGTAACTTACTTTGAACTGAATAGGAATGCCCTATTTTGTAGGGGAATATTCTCTAAAGAGAATATTCTCATCTGAGGAATCGTTCTCAACATTGGACTGTAAAACTTAGGAAAATAATTATAGGTGAGTGTGTAATATCTCCAACATATCACACACATACACTTATCATGAGATAATGTCATAACAATGTCATTTAGAAATTTAAATTTAATTTTTAAGGAAATTCAACTTTTTCCAAAAATATGAAATTCTATCTCATAATTTCTTGGTTGGTGTAGTAGCAAGCATCAATCAATATTCTTTCTTTCATAAGTGTCATACTTGAGACCACTTTTCTTACAATAATTCCATCTTGCATTCAACCAAACAGATTATTAATACTGCATGTACAATATGATTTTATTGTAATATTTACAAAAAATTCACAAAGTGCACTCATAATTGTTTATGATTAACAATTCAATCACTTATATCATTCCATTTATTATTATTAGTGAACTTGTCATTCCCCGCACATGTATTATCAACAACTAAGATTTTCCTTCTCTAGTCGGCATTACTATGTTTCCTTGACAAAGATTCATTGTAGTCCATCTTCATGTGACTACTTTAACTTGCAACTCTCTTGTTGCATTATCTAGCAACTCCTGAAATGTTATCAACTTCATGAGTTAGTAATAAGCACAACATTTATGTATTAGCATAATCATTTCTATGAAATATAATATATGCATGCATTCACTAAAATGAATTCAATAATTCCTTCAACATACACAATTCTATCTTAGCATGCATGCATGCAAAATTTACCACTCACACTTCCATGATTTATTGATGCATACTATTCAATGAACCCTTGCATTGGCTTCATAATTCCCTTTATCCAAGTCATGAATCCCACCATGGCAATTTGGAAGGTTTGGCCAATGCCTCAACACATCATCCATGCACTTCCTATTTCCTTCTCAACTATTTGGATGCCTTGCTTTTCGATCCAAGTACTACACCAATAATATAATTTTGTGGTGCTCCTTAGTGTTAGCAAAAAGGTTGCAATCTAAACATTAATTATAGTAGGAAGTTCGTTGGATACTTATGTGGAAATATAGTCTTTCCATATCTAACCATGTCAAGGTCTCACACATGAGTAGATTTACTAGCATTTATTTCTATAACATGGTCATTCCCCTTTACTTACTTTGGTCATTTACTCATAACCAACAAAATATTGACTTGCTATGATGTCACATGAAGGAATTTTAAGTTAAATAGTTTTTATAATTATCTCAGGCATTCAACCTTTACCACACCTATTGGTGTATCATTTCCATCAGTGAATTCAAATTATACAATAATTCCATTTTATAAAATAAAATCTGGTTGAGGGAATTCTTACCTAATTCCATCAATAATTATGCAACATAATTACATAAAATTTGTACCTACATAGCTTCCATTAAATAAATTTCATGCTACATGTTAGGGTCCTAACCCGCACATAGGTAGAAAAATATATTTGGATGTAATAAAGGTCAATATTAATAAGGCCTTTCAATAAAATAGAATAAGGAGAATGTAATAAGTCCTAATAGAAGCTTCTTCGTCTAGAAGGATCTTCCTCTAGATGCTTCTTTTTAGTATAAATAGGAGTCAAGGGTATGAGAACCCTAGCTTGGATATTATTGTAATGGAGATCTGCTCAACTGAAGGTTGCCCCCTCGAAGAGGCCCATGAACATTGCTTTCAGATTCAAAGTGTTATTTCTGTTATTTTTCTCTTATCATTTCAGTACGATTGTGGTGAATGTTCTATTTATATTGTTGTTATTCTTCCATTTCTAGCATTTTATTTTTGTTCTACATACATTTTATATCTGGTATATTACAAGTGGTATCAGATCACTTTCCTCGACAGAAAGTGTGGGTTAATTTTTTTTTTCAGGGTAGAGACATATTCTGACGTCTTTAAGCCACATAGATCTGTTGTTATGCGCATAAAACCGCAGTTGATGGATTCATATATGCATGAAATACAAGTGGTACTTAAGCACACATTTGTTGGCCACCCTTGTAACCCCTGTTGGTACCCCTTCGAGTGGTACCGCATCGGACAACACCTATGTACGGATCGGCCTAGATTACCTGAAGCCCTCTTTAGATAAACCGATCAGCCACCTGACTACTATAGTGTCACCAAGAACAACACTCAGGAAGATACTCTCTAGTACCTGGGTAGTTGGGTAGTACGGCTAAGGGTACGGTCTATCCTCCTTAGTTAGCGCCCTAAGATATTGGGTTGAGAACTACTATTGGACCCCACACGTATATCAAAGAGATATAGCACAGGGCAAACCTTTGTCTGTAGAACCCTTGAATACCTAACCCTTGGGGACAGAGACATAAACAAATTAAAATAAACAAGATCTATTACCACGCAACTATGTTTGGGTTGCCAAGTAAATTCACATTTCTTTCTGGTTAAGCATTTGGGCATTTCCTCTTTGCAATATTCTTCAGACTGGAGTATAACTCTGCAGTTGTAAAAAAAAAAAATAATAAATAAATCTAGAAAAAATTTCACCATTATTTGAGACATATTCCATTGGATTCATCTCTTCGCCCTTATAACATTCATCCATATAATTTTTTGGAAAAAATTTTGACCTCGCCTGCCCCTTTTCAGTTCCCCCATCCTCATGGACCATACCCGTAGCCAAGACTTGGAGGCTCTCTTCAACACCTTGCAATCTGGTCTCATTGAAACCCAACAAGAAGTGAAACAACTCAGTGCAACCATCAATACAACCATGCAGTCCTCAATGGAGGAAATCAAACAAGACCTGACCACCTAGCTTGAATCAGTCTTTTCAACACTCTACACCAAACTGCATATCCCTACAGATAACCCTTCCTCTTCCTCACCTCCACATCCTGAAGGTGACAATTCCTCTCATTACCATAACTTTCAGAACCATCACTTTCAACGTGACCTACGCCTTCCACCGGTGGATGTGACCAAATTTGATGGCTCAGACCCCACTGGTTGGGTAACCCAAATGGAACATTATTTCTCTTTTTACGGCATTACAAATGACTTGGCCAAACTCCGGTATGGTGTTCTCCATATAAATCAAGAATGGTGGCAATGATGGCAATATTGAAAAACTTCTCGTCAAGGGTATATTGCTTGGACACACTTTGTGGCAGAGATTTATGAACACTTTGACACTGACACCAACCATTTGGGATGTTTGAAAAAGTTGAAACAATTAGGAATAGTGGAAGACTTTATAGCTACCTTTGAGCACCTGGCTTTTAGAACAGAGGTCGTGTATGATGTCTTTTTCTGAGAGTGTTTTATTAGTGACCTCAAGGACGAGATTCGGGCCCATGTCCTCATGGCTTGTCCTCAGAGTTGGGTGGAGGCTACTAAAAGAGATAAAGAATCACAACATGTTGTATCTTCTCAAAACCGAAAAACCTCCTTTATCCCTCGCCCTAAACTAGTAAATCCCACTACTCCCTCTGCTCCACTAAAGATCCAAAAATTGACCAGGGATAAAATGGCTGAACACCAACTCAAAGGCCTTTGTTATAACTGTGATGAAAAATATTTCCCGGGCCACAAGTGTAAAGAACAAAATATTTTTATGGCCATCTCCGTGGATATTTCGGAAGAGGATGTAGAAACTCCCCTTGTGTCTGAGTCACCTGAATCCACAGACATAACCCCTCTCTTAGACCCTCCCGAAGTAGAACCAGTCATTTCCCTCAATGCTCTCACTGACTTATCCACTCCCCAAACACTCAAGCTAATCGGTTGACAGTGGCAACACCCATAATTTTATTCATCGTTGCATTGCCCAAGAAACTCATTGCTACATCTATGCCATCAATAATTTCCAAATCATGATTTCCAATGGTGGTTCCATGAAATGTGGAGGGCATTGTGAAAATTTGCATCTCCAAATTGGTGACTACCACCTGAAATCTCATATGTTTTCTATTGACACGAGAGGTTGTGACAATGTGTTGGGTGCAGACTGGTTAAGGACTTGGGTTCCCATTCTCATGGATTTTAAAGACTTAACCATGCAATTTGACCAGGAGGGCCACCAATATAAGTTCCAAGGAATCACCGTCAGTTCACCTGATATCATTAGTTCCCATCGCATGGAAAAGCTACTCAAAAATGGTCATTCTGGTGTTATCTCCCAACTCCATGCCATACAAGAAACATAGACACCCTTGGTCCCACAAGACCTCCAAGCCATCATTTCTTAACATCAATTGGTCTTTTCCACTCCCCAGGGACTCCCTTATTCCCGTGGTGTTCATGATCATTCCATTCCCCTTGTACCCAGAAGCCTTCCTCCCAATATTCGTCTGTATAGTCACCCCTTTTCCCAAAAAAAATAAATTGAGAAAATGGTCCAGGAATTCCTTAATGCAGGCGTTATCCTCCCTAGTACGAGCCCCTACTCTTCTCTTGTGGTCATGGTCCTGAAGAAATAAGGTTCTTGGTGAATGTGTCCTGACTTCTGTGCCTTCAACAAACTTACCATCAAAGACAATTTCCCCATTCCTTTCATTGATGACCTCCTAGATGAATTGAGTGGCGTCCAATTCTTCACTAAAATGAATATTCGTTCGGGCTACCACCAGATACGTATGAAAGAGGCAGACATTCCCAAGACTGCCTTTAGAACTCATGAGGGCCACTATGTGTTTTTGGTCATGCCCTTTGGCTTGTGTAATGCCCCCTCCACCTTCCAAAGCCTCATGAATCATGTCTTCCATCCTTTTCTTCGCCATTTTGTCTTATTTTTCTTTGATGATATCCTCATCTATAGAAAAACATGGACAGACCATCTTGCTCATGTGGATCGAGTTCTCCATCTACTCTCTCAGTACCAACTTTTCCTGAAACAGTCCAAAGGTGATTTTGGCGCCTCAAAATTAGAATACTTGGGTCATTTGGTTGGCAAGGATGGCGTCAGGGTGGATCCTAAAAAGATTGAAGCTATGCAATACTGGCCTCACCCAAAGACTCTTAAGAGCTTGCATGGATTTCTAGGCTTAACAGGGTATTATCGCAAGTTTGTTCAGAATTATGGGAAGATTGCGACACCTCTCACTGCTCTCCTCAAAAAGAAATCTTTCAATTGGACTCCAGCCGTTGCTCAAGATTTTCAAACCTTGAAGATGGCCATGTGCACCACTCCAATTCTCTCCCTTCCTAATTTCACAAAGACCTTTGTGTTGGAAAGCGATTCCTTAGGGAAAGGAATTGGTGTTGTCCTTATGCAAGAAGGTCGACCTTTGGCCTTTACTAGCAAGCAACTATCTGAAATAAATCTAGGCAAATATATCTATGAAAAGGAAATGTTGGCTATTTTGCATGTCGTTGATCTGTGGTGCCCTTATTTATTGGGGCAATGTTTCCAAATTAATACAGGCCATCAAAGCCTCAAGTATTTTTTGGAACAACACATTTCCTCCCCAGAACAACAAAAATGGGTGACTAAGCTCTTTGGATATGATTATGAGATCATTTAAAAGAAAGGAAAAGACAATGTGGTTGTGGATGCACATTCCCACAAATATGAAGATGAAGGATCCCTTTTTTCTCTTTCATTCATTGTCCCGGATTGGCTCCAAGATGTTCGCCAGGAATGGCTACATGATCCCAAAATTTCACAACTGATCCAACAATTGCAGTCCAATGCTCGAACTTCCCCAGGGTACTCTTTCCTCCATGATGAACTTCGATACAAAGGTTGTTTGTATTTAAGTAAACAATCAAATCTTAAATCCATGGTACTTTCTGAGCTTCATGCTACACCCACAACAGGGCACTCCGTGTTCACCAAAACCTATGACAGGGTCAAACGTTCCTTTTTCTGGGATGGTATGAAACATGACATTCATAATTTTGTTGTTGAATGTGATGTGTGTCAATGCAACAAGGGAGAAACAATGAAATCTCTGGGCACACTACAACCGCTCCCGATTCCACCTGCTATTTGGAAGGATATCTCTATGGATTTTATTATCGGCTTACCCAAATCAGAAAATACATCAGACATCATGGTGGTTCTTGATTGCCTTTCCAAGTATGCTCATTTATGCGCCCTTCAACACCCGTTTACAGCATCCATAGTGGCTCGAAGTTTCATGGATCAGGTCTTCAAGCTTCATGGCATTCCACACTCTATTGTTTCTTATCGTGACCCAACTTTCACAAGCAACTTTTGGAAAAAATTGTCCATGATACAAGGCACCGAACTGCATCTTAGCAAAACTTATCATCCCTAGACTAATGACCAAACAGAGGTTGTCAACAAGTGTTTGGAAACATATTTGAAGTGTTTTTCCTCGGAAAAGAAAAATCAGTGGGCTCAATGGTTACCCTTGGTCTAATGGTGGTACAACACTTCATACCATACAACTACATGCATGACTCC
>JASDQU010686662.1:12303-39659 GCA_032191745.1 Picea mariana
TAGACTAATCCTAGTCTTTAACATATTATACATATTTTAATAAATATACATTCACTAATGCATATCTATATGCACTAAGAATGTATCCTTAGCATGCTCGTAAATGCATATGCATTCATGTCTCATGTGCTATAGATGGCTTCCTAAATGGCCATATCATAATTGTTGCGACAACAACTGCAACAACCTATTTATTCCTTTACCACTCTCTTTTTTGTTTCTCGATGTACTCAATTATATACGGATTCATGTATCCTTTGTTTTCTTACCGAGCACTTTTCCATCCAAACCACTCTTGACCACTTTTACATTTTTAGCCATATATTATGTTGATACTGAACTTCAACATTATTCTATTTCCTAGATCCATCTGACCCAAATCATATATGACCAAATTATATTTCCAACCATGCTATCTTATTGACTTTGGATCTTCAACATCCATTTACTTTTCTGGACCAAACCACTTCATCCTTTCCTTGAATGAACACTTAAGCACTTGTGGTGTCTTGCACCATTCCTTCTCTTTTCTTAGTGACCCAACCTCAAGCTTGACTTACATAGTCAATTTCCATCATGTTTCAATTCTACCCAAATGTCTCCTTTTCCAAATTCATAGAGATTAATTGGAAGTGGTTGACACTGCTTTTACTTGCCATCATAAATTCCAGTGATACTTCCAACCTCCTGGCATATCAACAATGACTCTTTTCCACTTGAGATGGATTCTCCTTTGATCTTTTCCCTTTCGCATTCCATAGCAAGTATAGATTCATTTTTCTTATTCATGGTCCCTTATTGATTTCCCTTTATAAAATCACCTCCATGCTTGAATCCCTTGAATTGTCATCCCAATATACTTTGGGAAATGCACTTCAATATTCTATATATGCATCAACGATCTTAATTTTATTGTTGTCAAAGTTCGTTATATGCTTCAATAGACTCAAAATAACTTGGCATCCACCTAGTGGTACCTTTTTCCTACTATATCCATTTACTCATGCACTTACCCCATTCTATAATTCACTTGCATTTATGTAATTCCTCTCCTAGGAGTTTGATTTCATCCTTCTAGAATCAATTTGCACATAACATATTTATTTATGCATCTGTTGCCACTTTTTATCTTACATGCACCTTCATTTCTTCACCTTTGAAGTGGGGACCTTCATACCATGCTTCTACTGCACACTTCTGATAGAAAAAATGGTGGTTTTACTCCAAAAATGCATAATTGGTCCCTAGAGGTAATACNATTCCCACATTGTACTACCTTATCTATACATTGGAATCCTTTAAATTAAATAGAATTTCACTACTTCATCCACTAACTTACCTAATCTTACACCTAGATTCCACTTAGCACTCTGATTAGAATGACTGGATGGCTACACCTAGACTCATACCTTAACATTCTTTAGCCTTTTCCTTTCCTCATCCTTGATACTAAGTCCAAACTCTTTCATATTCTATAAAACCATCCTTCCATATTTCCATACTTTTCATCTCCATGTGAATCTGTTGTACACGAATTATCATGTATTGCAGATGGATTTCCTACCTATCATACACAGTTGATATGCATCTAGAATTCTTTCTCTGAACAAGAGTTTCATTAGGATCTTCCATGTTTCTCACTAAACCCAAATATCTTATCGAACAACTTCTTAGAGAAACCAAATGCTCATTTTGAAGCACTGTCTATGCTCTTCTATCTCATTTCTATAGAAATCACTTGAATTTGTTATTCTATCTATAACTATAAAATCTAAAAACATGCATGCAACAACATTTCCTAGCTAAAACCCATAACATGCAATTCTAGACATATGCACAGTCTACCTCTTTAAATGCATCAGAAAATTCCTTCTAATTGCCTATGAATTCTACTACATAGTTGACCATTCTAGGTGAGTACATGGATTACTCTATCCAAATCATTTCCAATGACTTATCTCTTGCTCAATTATGATTTATGAGTGGAAAGTTACTATCATTTGATCATTGCATGATTTCTCATTGTTCACACTTCTCCACCAAGTGCTATATTGACCATGTCCATGCACCTCTGACATCAATGCCTTTGATATTTTGATAGGATATAAACTAGATTACCTCATGTCCATAATTTTTACAACATGATGAAGTTCCAGCTTCATCCAAGCTCTAGGATGCTAGTTACAAGCTGCTGAAGTTTAAGGCCAAATTATATTTTTAGCCTTGATTACTACAGGTGACTTCTATGTCCTTCTATGGAATTTTAGGTACCCATATTTCTATTTTGACTATATGTTTGTCTCGTATGGCACAATATATTTCCATATACTACTCTTGCTCCCCAATATGAATCCGGAGCAGGAAGTTATGGCCCTCGAAAGTTAACTGGGTCTCAAAATTTACCTTGCACTATTTGGCCTGTAACTTCCTCATGCAAGCTATGTTTGACAAACGATTTATCTTGCTAGAAAGAGGTCTCTGAGATCTTTCATTTGAGATATAGAGACAAAGCGTATGAAGGTATACTCTTTTCTCATGATGTTTATTTTCCTAAAATTGTTGTTTAGGCCTTCAAAAATAGCCTACAAGTTAATGACCTAAAAAACAACATAATTTTCTAGGAAAATTCATTATTTCCTAAGAAATTTAGATGACTGGGATGATAATGTGGAAACCTAGTTCACCTAGTACCTTTAGATGGTACCATGCCCTTCCCCTCGACAACTTGGCCTTGCCTCATCAACGTCTACAACTTCTTCCTTCTCCTTCCTCTCTCTTTCCTTCACTTCTTGATGCACGTTACCTTACTTTTCGTGTTAGAAAAATAGGATTGTGGAACAATAAAATAAAAAAAATGTGGAAAAAAAAAAAATACACAATACAATAGAAAAACAGATATATGTGGTTCACCCAATGTGGGCTACGTCCACCAGAGAAATTTCCAGGTCTTTCCTTTTCTTATCCAGCATAATTAAGGGATACAACGTACAATGCACTTGTTGTAAATTCCTCTTCTCTCTCTCATATTATCCTCTCTTAGAATACTATATCACAATAAATACATAGACACAATACAATTCCCTCATAAAAGAGGGTTTCCTTCTAGGGAAAAAAAACCCTAACATAATATCTACCGTCAGACCTGTGACGTAATGATGAACGATCAAGATCTACTATGAAATTACAATATACATTTACAAGGAATTTTTTCCTTCAGGGGATTCGCTCTTGAACCCCCGTCGGGGCCCCCTGACCCCTAGCCAGGGGGATGAGCCCCTTGAAACGCCCCCACATGGAGGGTTGTATAGTCTTCATGGGGTATAAACATGGCTAGAAACAAATACCTTTGAATCAAGAATATAATTAAGTTCCACAACCAACAATCCAAGCCCCATGGCCCTAGCTACCTACATGGCACATTCTCAGTAGGTCGCGAGACTAGGTGAGCCCCATCCCGAAATCATTCTCCTTGGCACATAGAGTTTCACATACGTTTGATCAAGTGACAGAGATCACGAGGGTTCCATGCCTTACTGACTGTTAACAGAGGGGGGTGTCTCAAAATAAATTGTTGGTTTTTCAACATATGAAATTATGTGTCCTTGTAAATTGTGCCCCCCTTTGGTGGTTTCAAAAACCACCAGGGGACCCCTCGCATTATGGTTCGATGAGTCCAAGCTCATGGTTCTGCCAATCAGGTGAGCTCCTACTACCACAGCTCCACCTCAAGGTCTTTGGTTCCACTTGGTATGCCTTAATTCCTAAGGAGAAAACAAACAATATTGATGCAAGTAGTCAGAAGTGCATCTTCTTGGGGTACTCAAATACCACCAAGGCATATCATCTTTATGATGAGTTAAATGACAAGTTCATTATTTGGAGAGATGTGATTTTTTCTTCAATCCTCCAAAAATGAAAAAATTGTTGAGATACTACTTGATCATTTGGATAGATTCAACCATGTGAACATATATCAAGAGTTTTATTATGATATTTCACATTTCAAATGGGGGATCCCTATCGTATATCAATCTCTGGAATATCCTTTTGAAGCACCATCTCCCACTCGTGAAGAAGTTCTAACCACTTCATCATAATAGAAATTTCATTTGGATGATGTGATTGAGAGTATTGAAAGGTTTCTCCTTGATGGAAATGCAACACCATATCGATCAATGGATCAACCTAGACCATCCTAGAAAGGTCCACCGAAGTGGCTCATAAAGACACTTGAAAGTGTTCATCCTAATGAGGTTGGAAAAATAAGAACCAGAAGTTCTACAAGACAAGATGAAGGTGATGTAGATAATTCATATTTCATGTGATGTAGATGGTATGGGTGTTTCATATGATTATGAATTGAATTTATCTACTAAATTTGAACCAAAATCCTTTAAATAAGTTTCTTCTCATGATGAGTGGAAATAATCCATGCAGAAGGATTATGATTCTCTCATCAAGAATGGGACATGCAAGTTGGTGGACCCTCCATTAGGAACCAAACCTTTTTTCTACAAGTGGGTCTTCAAGAACAAGTAAAAATTAGATTACTCACTTGACAAGAACAAAGTGAGTCTTGTGGGAAAAGGATTTTCTTAGAAATAAGGTATTGATTGTGAGGAGACTTTTTCCCCCACAAAAAAATGGGATACTATTTGTACTCTATTTTCCTTGGAAGCATTGAATGGATGGAAATTTCATCAAATGGATGTAAAGACTTCTTTCTTAAATGGAGACTTGAAATATAATCTATTCATGTCTTAGCTAGAACATTTTTTTGTGAAGGGACAAGAACAAAAAATATGCAAGAACATCAAATTTTGATATGGCCTGAAACAAGCACCATGAGCCTTGTATGAAAAACTAACTAAGCATATTCTGAAATTGAATTTCAACTTTAATATTGATGATGCAACTCTATTTTTCAAGAAAGTTGGAAAAAGTAATTTATATCTTGTAGTGTATGTAGATGATCTGTTGATAACAGGGAACAATGAAAGGTATATTGCATCAATAAAAAATAATTGAATAAAGGATTTGAGATAATAGATTAGGGACATTTCCACTACTATTTGGGCATAGAAGTGACTAAAAATGAAAATTACATATTCATGTCCCAAAAGAAGTACATTGGAGAATTGTTGAACAAATTCGGCATGGCTAAGTGTACCCCTCTCTCTACTCCAATGGAACTGAATATGAAGCTCACATCAAAACAAGGGACTGAATTTGAGGATGAAACCAAGTATACACATATTGTGGGAAGTCTTATCTACCTTACCACCACCATACCAAATATTTCGTTCATTGTTGGGATTGTTTCTAGGTTCATGCAAAAATCTTGTGAAGGACATTGCTCTACTACAAAAATATTTCTAAAATAAATGAAGGGAACTCGATGTTTTTGACTCAAGTATTATAAGGTGGATGACTTCAAACTAATTGGATATTCTAATTTAGACCTTAATGGAAATAAACAAAATGGAGTTTCTACTTTAGGATATCTCATGATTCGTTGATCAAATATTGTCTCCTGGAGATCACACAAATAGTCAGTTCCATCAAATTCCAAAACAAAAGAAAGATATGTGGCAAATGCAAAAGAAACAAAGGAGATTGTGTGACCAAGAAAATACTTGAATATTTGCAGGAGAAATAGGTGAGTTCCACTACTCTTCTAGTTGAAAATACTTATGCAATCAAGTTGGCCAAGAATCTTAGATTCCATGATAAAACCAAGAACATCAACATAAAGTACCATCTGATTCAATATCATGTAGAGGTGAAGACTATTCACATGAGACATTGTTCCTAAAATGAGAAAATTGCAGACATATTCACCAAAGTGTTTGGAAGAGAAAATTTTGAAAAGTTTTGAATGATGCTTGGACTCACAAAACCCCCCTTCGGATTAATGGGGGGAATGTCCGATACCTAATCCTTATGGATTGAGGTACATTGTAAATATCCTTGTAAATATTAAGTTGGGATAAATATGAAGAGTTGTAGCTGAATTGGAAGAGACATTCATACCTCTTGGAAGATGAAACCAAAGGTGACTTCCTCTTGTATATATGCATCATGTGAAATAATGAAATAAATTAGCCATGGATTTACTTATTCCCTCTACCGATCCCTTTCCTGACATTAGAGACACCCCAATTCCATGCATCGAAGCATTTGATTTGAGAATTTAATGTTATTGCATTAGTTATTCATAAAGAAAGAATAATAGTCAAGGGACAATATCTCAAATGGTGTAGGCCTCACACTCTCCTCATGTGGTTTCAATCTTCATTAAGAAATTTTACCCATTGTGATAAGGCTAGAAGGGTATATTCTCCCTAGGAGTGCGACCCCCCTCATGGGCATGTCTCTGGATGTCTCGACCCTTTCTAAGTTGTAACTTATTGGTATATATGGCTTGTGCATTGTTGGATATTGTCTTGGTTTATAGTGGCATCCAATTGGTTTGATCCTAAGCCTTTCCCATTTCACTTTAACGAGTTACTAATTCCCATGGCAAAAAAAATGAATAATCTTCACATTAATAGGCTTCCCATTAAATACATAAAATGTGAATTTTTGTCTATACACTTTTAGGTGATTCAAATTTCTTAAGAGTGAAGTGGGTTATAATGGTGATATTTGAGAGTTGAATTTTATGGATATAAAAAAGAAACTTAGTGGATATAAATATGTAATTTCCTCATCGTTTCTTTGAAAAAAACATAAAATGTAAATTTAATATTTATCTTTGTTTCAAAAATGTTGCAAATCAAATAATGAAAAATAATGTGAATGGCTAACTAGTTTTCATTTTGAAGATATAAGGTGGATTTTGAAATTAAGTGAGGATTTACTATATTGCATATGAGGGTTTTAAGCTATAAGGTAGATTTTAGGATTGAGTGAAGATTTACTATTGAATATGGGGTGAGTTTATTATGTTGAATAGTGTAGACCTATGATACAGAGGTTGATTTAGGTTCAGTTCTTAATTTGAAGTATTATAAAAAAATTGATCATGTTAATTATGTTGAGTAGTCTAAGTATGATGGAGAAGTTGGTTTAGGTTACATTTAGGTTTAGTATTTATTTTGAAGTATTATGAAAAGTCGATAATTCTTTAAGTTTTGTGTTGAGGTTATTCCAAGTTTGGGAAAAAATTGTCGTGTTATTAAAAAGTTTGAAGTGTTATAAAAGGTTGATAATCTTTTAAATTTTTTGTTCAAGTTATTCTCAGTTTGGAAAAGCATGGCTGAAACACTGTATTTTTTTGTGGATGTAGTGGTGGATTTTGGTATAGCTTTAGAGGTATTTAGAGTTGGCTCTTTAGGTGTTAGTCATGGTTTGAGGCCAACAACTAGGGTCTTAGGAATTTATAATTGTTTTTGGGGATTGTTGGCCACATGTGAAGCCTCAAAGCACCTCATAAATCCTAGAAATGATATTTTTTTTGTAAATGCAGTATGAGCCTAACTATTGGTGGTAGTAAGTGATTGATGGCCTAAGAATTTGGTCATGGCAAAAAAAACATAGAATTATCATCAAGCTAGTGATATCAAGGTTCATGGGACATTCATGGCATCATGGAACAATACATAAGCCATCAATATGCAATCATTTGGCCAACACTAGGGACAGTGATCCAAGTTGGAGCTCTGAGAAGTACATAGTCATGTCTAATAGACACCATGGTTTGGGACCATAAACAAGGGACCTACACATTGACATATGTTCATGTCACTCATGGGATATGGGAAAGGTACTAATCCCAATACACATGGACTAAATAATGAGTGTTTAATATATGACTATGATAGTGACTTGATTTCATTTGTTAGGGGATGTTAAGATGTGCTTGAATTTAAAAAAAAAAAAAAATAGAGAGAATATTTATGTCTCATCAAAAACATTTAATAGACACACATTGAATTAGTTGGGGAAAGCATTCAAACAATGTTGAATATATTTTTGTTTTTATAAAAATCACTAGAGACAAAACTGTGATAGTTTTATAGCATAGTAGAGATATCTGCACATTCAAAACACGCTATAGATATGTGAAAATGCAAAACTAGCTAGTTATATTTGAAAGTCAATTTTTCTTGTTGCGGTTTAACATTTCCATAATGCCAAAAAGATTTTCTAACACTATACTAGATTTTGGGGAACATGCAAAACCTACTTGTTGGTCAATGCAATTCTTTTTTGTTGTAGGCTTGAGTTAACAATAATCAAATCTATTTATTTTAAATTGTTGCTATTATCTCTTAAATAAGATAAACATATTCATCTAAGATGAAAGTCCTAGAGCTACTAAGTAGGTTCCAATTTTTTTTTAAAGAAATATCAATCACATATAGATGTTAAAAATTGTAAACTATGGGTATATATTACTTTTTTACAAGAAGAGGATTTATAGTTTTTATGAATACCAAAATAGGCTCCCCAATTCTCCATTATTTATTTTCTCAATGCTATAATTCAAGTTAACCCTGTGATCAACGTCAACTCCAAGATATTTATATGAGTTAACTTCCTATAAGTTGTTATTGTGATACTGTAAATTAGATTAAGTGATATTTTTGGATTTGAATATATCATAACCTTTGCCTTTTGAGTGTTTACTACATACCAATGATAAAACATAAATCTTTGAGAATTCTTAGTTGGCTCTCTAGATTGGAGGGACACCTTGAGAGGGACACCTTGCTATAAAAACAATATCTTGATCGTAAAAAGAAACATGGTGAGTGTTCTTGCACCACTTCTTCCAAACAAACCTCTACCATGTCCATGTAAATGCCAAAAAGGGAAAAGTTCAAGGACCTGGCTTGCTTAACCTCTATATGAAAAATAATTTCTTCCAACCAGCCCTCATTTTTCCTAAACTTAGTAAGATTGGTTAACTGAGCAACTTAGGAGATTGATTTATCATCTTGACATTCCTCTCATCTAATCATGTTTAATGATAGCTTCTAAAAACCAATTTAGCCTTCCATTTCCATGACTTTATAACCATATGCTAGTTTCTTATGTTTCAAAATAATTCTTTATAGCTTAACTTGAAGATATAATGGTCCTATAATAAGATTAGTTAATAACGATTCAATGTTTAATGAAAACTTTTAAAGCCAATTTGACTTTATTCCCCTTTTCATGTCTTTTTATTAATATGCTATTTGTTTTTTCAAACTAATTTTATATATAATTTGACTAGAAAATGAGTAATCATAAAAGTACTATTATAAATATAATAAGTATTTCTTCTAAAAATTAGAGAACATGTATTTCCTCTTAAGTGGGCCTAATGGTTAAGAACACGTGTTTTCTCAAAACATAATCAATTAATAAAATTTAACTCTTAAAAATTAAAATTAGTTTTTGATTTATATTCAACCACTTAATTGAATGCTGAAACAGATGAATATGAATTGCTTTTAGATCCACATTGAGTTGACCTCTCAAAATCAATTTCACTTGACATTAAGCCGGGTGCAGAGAAACTATTTCCCTTCAAAATGCCCCATTTTGTTTGTTCTTAAAATATGATTATTTTCAACCCCTAAACAAGGTCTTTACAATACTTGTGTTTCATTCCACATTAATATCTATTTATTAATTTTTACATGGACTGTAAGATAAGATATTCACATCTGTCTGAAAATAATGGAGAGGTAGGTTAGCTATGGAATGTATTTAACCTATTAAAAGGATGTCTATTGAGAGGATGTCCTTAGTGAAGGATTGCCATACTTATAAATACTTAATGAATACATCACAGTTAGATTCCATCCTTGCAAGGAACTAACAATCTCACCTATTCACCAATATATCTAAAATTATGTGGACACCCAAAGCGATCCCTTTTGTGACTGCAAAAAATTTCAAACCCCTAAACGTCAAACCCTAAAATACATGTTGTAACCCAAACCATATTTCTTGTTCTTATCGTCTCGACGTCGTTTCAACAGTGCCGTGTAGAGTCACACAGGTTCAACTTGATTTTAGACATGGTGCAATCAATGTGTTTGTCGTTCTAAATGGTCCCATGTTGTTTGTTCATAGAATCTCAATAATTGCAGGCCCTACCTTAATGCTTTGTTTTTTTCATGGTCACGGCGGTCTCACTTTTATTCTATTTTCTAATGCGGCATCGCTATGCACGGAAAACAACTGTTACTTTATTTTATTGCTATGATCCACACTGAGCAACTTTAGGTCACGTCCAGAGTAATTGATACTCGAGAGTCGACACCTGGAAAGCACTCGACTCGACGTCGATAGTGTCCTTCGTTTTCAAGCCTTGGGAAGCAACTTGACTATAGGCGGGGTCCTTTGTCCATTCGAGGTCGTTCTCGTTAATTTATTTTCTTGTTCCATTAAGCTTCATTTCCGCAGCTAATTGAGTTGATAGTCATTTCGCACTCAGCAACTGGCAAGAACTTGAGGTCAAGTCCACACAGAGTCATGGGTGCCAACAAAGTCATGGGAACGTGAGGTCAAGTCCACACAGAGTGATGGGTGCCAACAGAGTCATGGGAACGTGAGGTCAAGTCCACACAGAGTCATTTTTGTCAGGTTTAGAATTTCAAATTTATCCAGTCTGTTAAGAAAAAAATTGATAAAAATTGATGACCGTTAAATTATTTTCATGATTGTCAATTTACATTTTATTCAAAATTATAAATGTCAAAATATTTTGTATATTGTGTAAATTTTACTTTCATAAATTTTATGCTGAGCAGATACAATCTCAAAGCTCTATTAGTAGGACTTGGAAATCACACTCACAGAGCAAAGTTGGAAGCTGAAGCGAAGAAGACCCAAGCTGGAGTGCTGAAATTTGTAATTTAAATGTCAATTTACTCCCTCAAACTAAACCACAACAAAGACAACTGAAACTCACATAAACTCCATTTTTTCTTTCTAATTTTCATATATGATTTTTTTACATTTAATCAATAACATGATAAAATATAAAAATATCATAACAATACATTTGATGGAAAATATCATAATAATAAATTCAATGGTGAGCTTAATGATAAACAGTAACATATATATCCAATTTAGTATAGTTATTGGGGTGGAATAAATTAAAACAATTTTATATCACATCATTTTCCTTTTTTTTTACTAATCCATATAATATATTATATACAAAATTAAAAGTATATTGAAAATAAATTTAATATGGTTAATTAATAATTATTCATAAATATTTATATATAAAAAAACACTATAAATTAAATAAATTATTGAAAGATAAAAAAATAAGTTAATTCTATTTGATATCATTCTTTATTGTTTTTTATCAATCTACACCGGTATGATACCCTACACAGAGACACATATATATACCTAAAAAACATTATATTCTATTTCATAAAAGAAAAAGATTTACAATATGTAGATGTCATTGTCATTGACATGATCCTCAAACAAAAACTACAAACCATTACTCTCATTTCTTTCACATAATGGTCTCAAAACTTGGGGATATACATCCTAACTAAGAAGCCAAATTTGCAACAAAAATTGACAAGAAAGAGATTCTATACAATGATCTACTAATAATCGTCAATAACGATGTTAAGGTTAAGGTTTCCTCCTCTTAATGAAAAGTTAATTGACTTGATTTGTTGAAACTTGTATTCCTTAGGTTTTTAACCTTTATATATTCTTGTTCCCCTAAATCATAATCTAATATGGGTAGAGTTCACTAAGTTGTTAGACATCCTTCCCCTTTTATGGGATAGAGATCATCTTATTCCACCTTGGATAATGACCTCTCAAGAGGAGATGACCTTTTCAACATCATAACTAGCTCTTCTTGCTTAAGGGAGTTTTTGTTCAACTTGTCTCTAATTTCTACTCTAGCTTTTGTTTCTAGGGTTTTCTGATGTGGAGAATCCTCCTAATTGGAGATATGACATATTACTTGTGGATTCTCCTTTGCTCCTTTCCAGCATAGGCTTTCAAGAAGTTAATTTTTAATTTTTTTTACTAAGAATGAAGAAGTTAGATGCCTATAAGCAAAGCATGATCTACACTTGAATGCAACATATTCATAATCAATCTTTTGATTCGAAGACATCTTATGACCTCTAAACAAATTTCCTCTAGATGACCTCTTTTAAGGTCCATTTAAACATAGATTCTTGTGTAACTCTTCTCCATGTTTCATAAGAACAATGATGGAATTTTCCAAGAGCATTGCCAATAGTTTCCAAAGATAAATGTCCCAAATGTGTAATGGAATTTGAAATCCTAAACAATATTGGAGCCAATGAAAGAGAGTTCAAGGAGCGATCAAAAGAAGGATACCATTGTTTCTTACATAACTCGACTTTATCCATAAACCAAAGACTAGATGAGATATTTCCATCTTTTTCATCCATTGAATCGAATTATTTAACAATGAAGCATGAAGAACACAAGAGATTGATTTATCATCTTAACATTCCTTTGGTCTAGCATGTGGTCTTTAATGGAAGCCAAGCTCACCAAATAGACTACCTTCCACCCCCAAACAAATGGACAAACATAAGTGGTCAATAGGATGATGTTCATATCCTGCACATGTACAACTCCAAGCATCCATGTACATGGTATGCGAGCCTTCCATATGTTCAACATAGCTACAACATAGCCCTCCATAGCTCTATTGGCCACAACCCTTTCCAAGTGTTCTTGGGGTTCCAATCATTGGCCCCCATTGATGTATCTCTTCCCATTTGCATCTTCATAGGAAGAGTCCTCCCATGCTTAGACCGAGGTAGAAAGAGAAACCAAATTTCTTGAATACATCCAACATGTTCAACAATAGTTTCATGACATATTGTAGAAAGCTAATGCCAAAAACAAGCAATGACATGAGGAGCATCGGGTTCCACACAAGTTAYAGGTTGGTGATAAGGTGTGSTTTCATTYTGTTAATYYTAAGACAAAGCCTCGTGTTATGTATAAAACCCCTTATTAATCCTTAGATATTGAATTATTACATTTCTAGTGTTATATTTGTATGTTGGCTAGAACCCTTCATTGCACCTTTTCAGTATAAGTGTACCCTTTATCTCCTATATATATACTAAAGAGACCTAATCTTAGGGCACCTTATTGTTGATGATTACAACTGCATGAGACATCCTCCACGACACAGACTGAGTGAGCTGGCCTGAGATAAATCCCATGATTTGGGTGTGCCCATGAGTTGGTTGTGTGGTTCCTCTCTGAGACGGAGAAGGAACAATGTGTGCTCGTGTGTGGGGTAAGGAAGCCCATGAGTTGGGTGTGTGGTTTCTCTCTGATACAAATATGAAATGTTGTGTGCCCTGTGTGGGGTGAGGAAGCCCACGAGTTGGGTGTGTGGTTCCTCTCTGAGACGGAGATGGAATGTTGTGTGCCCCTGTGTGGGGAAGCCCATGAGTTGGGTGTGTCATTCTTTCTAAGATGGAGATGAAACGATGTATTTGTCTCCTCTGTGCAAATATTTGAGATGATTTGATACTCCAAATGATTCTCCTATGAGACACAGTGAGAAAGAGATCTGCTGATTTGGACGTGCCTATGGCTGAGCATAGGTGAACATGATCCTAGTGGTTGAGCAGTAGTGAGTATGATTCTCCTGTGAGACGCAGTGAGAAAGAGATCTATTGAGTTGGATGTTCTTGTAGCTGAGCACAGGTGAACATGATCCTAGTGGCTGAGCACTAGTGAATATGATTCTCATGTGAGACACAGTGAGAAAGAGATATGTTGAGTTGGACATGCCTATGGCTAAGCATAGATGAACATGATCCTAGTGATTGAGCACTAGTGAGTATGATTCTCCTATGAGACGGAATAAAAGATTCATCTTTGTATGATAGCCTCATCTCCTCTCTTTTTCAAACATGTAAACCTCATGGCCCGTATACGAGTCAGATTTATGTTGTTTGCCTTAGCCCTTGAAGTTTCAAGCTTTAGACTAGTCTATCCTCTGCATATGCATTGCACTACCCAGAGGCGTTGATTAACCTCGCGTTGCTTCCCCTGCCTCCTTTCATCTCGAAATTAAATGTTTTACTCAGTTTCATAGGGTCAACCTTGCATATTTGAAACCCCATTCAAAGTCTCCTGAGCATTACCAAACCTTTTAAGAGCCCTCCTTCTGAGTCATGGAGACCCCTAAATCGAAGAAGGCACATAAAGGAGGCAATATAGTTAGGATAGAACCAGTGGACATGCTTCTTTTTAAAATAGAACCCATAACAAGAGAGGCATTTCAAAGAGTGGGGTGCCTCTTCTTCTGTCAGAACATGCAGAGAGGCCATCCAGAGGTAGAAAGACCATTTGCATTGCAGTTTGATGGTAAGAAAACTAAGGTTGGGGATATGGATTTTGAAGTGACTGAAGCCTCCATCTCAGCTGCAACAGGGATCCCCATTACAGGTGAAAGGTGGTTCAAAGACATGGATTTGAGTTCAGCTTATGAAAAATATCTCTTTAAACCTAAATATCAAGCCAATGACCTATCCAAAAGTATGCCAAGGAGCCAATTGATTGAACAATTTGATAGACTACTGAAGATCATATAGATATGTTATACTTGTGAAGGGAGATTCAACACATTATACCAGTACCATATAAGATTGTTGCTACATTTTACTAGTAAGGTTGAGATGAATATTCCTTATTACTTGTTGAGGAGTACAGGTAAGATGTCAGATAGGATACATGCCAAATCTAAAGATGTGGATTCTAGCCATTTCCACTCTAGATTAACCAAAATGCTAGTATCTGACGAATCGGTCAAGAAAGATATTTCATGGGAGAATTTTGTGGTTACCTCTGATTTTAAGTTGGATCTAACACCCACTCCTCAATCACAGAGGGAAATTTTTTTCTCACCTACCAGTGCTACCAAAGCAGGGACCAGTAGGAAGAGAAAGGGTAGAGCCCCTGTTCAAGTGTCAGAGGTCAATAAGTAGGTCATTGAAGCTGAGGAGGAAGTTTGTCCTTCTCCACATAGATATTTTTCACCACCTCCTCCACGAGGGTTAGAAGAGGTGCCTCCTTCTACCAAAGCTACATCTAAGAGAGCGAAGAAGCTTCTCTTTTCCCCTTCTCCTCCAGTAGTCGAAATCAAAGGTAAAAGACCTTTCACAAGGTCATCAATTCCTAAGGAGGATTATAGAGAGCAGTCCTTACCAGAGATCCCTATTCAAAAGAAGAAGGGGAAGAATATTGAAAATCTTGTAGAGGAGAAATTAGAAACCCTTGTACAAAAGAAGGGTAAAGGTGCTAAAGGACCTTTGGAGAAGAGAGATGTGACCTCGGAGAAAGGCATTGAGAATACTGTTGAAAGAAAACAAGAATCCCTTATACATAAAGGTAAAGGTACTAAAAGACCTTTGGAGAGAGAAGAGGAAACCCCTGTGAAACACTTCGAGGAGCTTGTGGTAAGAAATGAAGAAACCATTGTGGAGAGAAAGAAGGGTAAAATTAAGGCCACTGAGAAACTTGATGAGGTGGACAAGACACTTGCCATGCAGGAGGAAGAGGAGTCTAAGGAAAATCCTATTAAGACTGAGCATGCCACTATCCCTCCTAATAGCCAGACCTACAAAAGACTAATCAAGTAGCTTAGAGATGTAAGGAAATAAATAGCTTGTCTTAAAGAAAAAGACAAGGTCCACTTGGATCAGATGGACGATCCCATGGTTGGCTACAATCATACCCTCAACTTGGAAAGGTTTGCAGTGCGAAAGGCTCTGCCCCTTCATAAACAACTGAAGAATCTTTACAGACAGAACAAAGGATTTCAGTCTCAGAATAGAAAGTAAAAGGTAGAGTCGAAACACTTTCAAGATGAGGTAGCCCAAAGGAATTTACAGGTGTTGGTTGAAGCTACCATTGAGGATGATGAACCAACAACTAAGGAGAGCACAACTACACTGAAAAAGCCTGCCAATGAGAAGAAGAAGAAGTCTACTGTGCCAATTGAAGATCCTCTTTCTACTAGAAAGAGTGTGAGGCTAAGTGTTAAAATGAAAAAATAGTTGGTAATGGTAATCTTAAGTTTTTAGAATTGTTCCTTTTTGGGAGGGTTAACTGATATGCACATACTAGCTATACCATCATACAGACTGCTAATCGTTTAACTAGTTGGGTTTTGAGTTTTTTCTAAGTGCTAGTTTCCCCAGTGGTAAAAGGCACTACCCTTTATATCGTCAAGGCACTAAATTGAAATGATTTTTTCATCATGAAGGACCACAAATTTCTCTGCACACTTTCAAGATTTAAGGCACTATGTTTTTGGCAATGTTACCTAATCTACACACAGACGCAGTGTAAGTGGCGCTACCTACAGGCACTACCTAATATTTAGCAGAGAACATAATTGTCATATGGGCGCAACATAGAGGCGCTAATTACAGGCACTACTTATAGGAGCTACCCAATATTTTACAGAGAACAGAGTCTGTACACATATGCAGCACAGTGATGTAACCTGCAGGCACTACCTTTTCTCCTGGTAGTGCGCTACTAAGATTTTCTACCCAAAGAAGCTGTCAATAAAGACCAAGGATCTAGGAGGACCAAGCTAACAACTTTGGGATAAATTGATGATGAAGAAGGATCGAGAAGCAACAACTAGCATCATGAATACAACCACATGCTTTGAAGGACACATGGAAAACAAGGAGCTGTGCAGCAAAAGGGAACCAATTCAGTTTGAATTTCAGTTGGATTAGTCACCAACATTTTCCTGTTTTATAGCATAGATGGTTAGATAAGTTGTAAGGGAAGATAAATGTTTAGAGTTTTTCAAGGGAAGGGGGCCAACTCGTACCTCCATATGTTGCCTCCCTTTTGTTATAAATAGATAGATCATTTTCTTTAGCAGGTTCGGATGGTTGAGCAAGGCTCCCTTTACTTGTAATATTTTGATGAAGTGACTATGATCTAGTGATGTACTGGACTTAAGACTTTTTGGCTAATAGAAATCAGCTTCTCTTTCAGCCTATTTGCTTCTGATGCTAAATGTTCATGCTTTGAATGGTTCACGTGAATTATTGTGGTGATGTTATGCTGGATGTTTGATCATTATATTATCATGATGTTTATTTAGCTTCCTTAGTTTATGATGTCAAGAAGATATTGTGATTAGAAACTTTCTTCCTTATACTTTTGTAGACCTGATGTTTGCAGCAGTCCCTACACTCCTCTCACTCAAGTCTTCCCTCTGTTCATACTTACTCCCAAACTATTGATAGAAGTTATCCAAGACCTTAATTGTTGGTGCATGATAGTCCTGTTGTCTGATTTAGAACATTACCATTTGTGTCCTTTTCCATTTGACCCTTTAAAACACTCTTTCATTCATGTATAACTTGATGGGTACTGGGCTTTCCTTCCATGCAATCTGAAGGTGACTCCTAGTGCTAACATTGTTGGCGCTGTTGTCGGGGATGATTTGAAGACTTTTCCTTGGGATTAAAGCGACATAGTATTCTAGTTATAAAGGTGCATTAGAACTCAATATTTCGAAGATTGCAGACTGCACCTAGCGACTCCATTGTTTAAGCTCTGGCACCTAAAGGAAGACATACGAGATCAAATCCATAGCTACCTTTGGTACCACCTAAGGCTGACCCAGAGAAGATAATCAAGAAGGGAAAAGCTTCCCAAAAAAGTTTTTCTGTTGCTGCTACAAGTGTGTCTGGTCAGTTGCCTAATTCTACTCTTGATACTCCAGCTATTTGATCAAGTAAGCTTCCTTTATCTTCCGCTGAAGTATCTAAAAAGCTTGATTTTGAATAGTTTCCTATTGAATAATCTTCCTTTGAGACTGAATTGAAAGAGGAAAACATTGATATATTTTCTTCCCCTGATATTGAGAAGTGTTTCAGTCTTGATAGTTTTGAAGATTTCCCTACTTTAGGTTTTGCTACACTTGTTTCTGTTAAAACTTTTGTTGTCAGAGAAGTAGGAACTTCATCTCCCTCTCATACCTTACCATCCTCTTCAAAGACTCATCCTTCTATTGTGAAAACTGAAACCCCCGCTTCATCTATTCCTTCCTCTCCTAATCTAAATACAGTCAAGTCTCCTTCTCCTTCTTGTTCACCAAGAATCCAAAATCAAATGGAAGTTGTTAACCCCCCTTCTAATAGGATGAATGCCATAGTGGCTACAAGATATGCTCCTCTACTTTTACCTTAGGCATTGAATGCTCTTCCTCCAAGAGATTATTTGAAATACATGCCTAAGTTCACGGGAGAAGAAGATATAACAACTGAGGAACACCTTGCTTCTTTTTACAACTATGCAGATAACCAAAATATTGAAAATGAAGATGTTTAGATTAGGGTTTTCATAATATTGAAAATGAAGATGTTTGGATGAGGGTTTTCATCCAAAGCCTATTTGGTGAGGCTAAGAATTGGTTCAGAGGTCTGTCCCCTGGATCCATTACTGGTATTGATTCATTGGATGAAGCCTTCTTGAGGCATTGGAGTGACAAAAAAGATTTCTTGTACTACATCACTGAATTTAGATCTTTGAAAAGGAAAGAAGGAGAGACCATCTCTGACTTTTCTAAAAGATTTAACAAAATGTACAATAAGATCTCTAATGATATCAAACCCACTAAAACCATGGAAAAAATCACTTATGCAGGTGCTTTTGATTCCGAATTATGCCTCCTTTTGAGAGAAAGAAGGTCACCTTCTTTGGTTCATATGCAAGATGCTTCCTTAGAAATAGAATCCAACATAGTGGTATCAGATAAGATCAGGGAGAAATATGATAGGGATAGGAGAAAAAAAAAGTTGAATCTTCAACTTATGATTCCTCTGTTGTCCATTCTCAACTAGACGAGCTCACCAAATTAGTAAAATCTCTCTCCACTGAAATTGAGAAATTAAAATCAGAAGGGAAACAAACATATAGAAATTCTCAAAACAATGATAACAGAGGTAACTACAGGAGACCAAATAATTCTCCCCAACTATTTCCTAGGGTTCCTAGAAATAGAGAGAGAGATGATCAAAGGATACAAGCTCCTTTGCAAAATAATTTAGTGGCAGATGAAGAAGAAGAGGAGGTTGAAGTTGATCCTAAGATTCATTGTTTAGGTGATACTTCCCCATCCCCACACTTGACTCAATCCTCTTATGAGAAATATTTAATGGATATTCAAATTAATGAGTTAAGAAAGGGAGAGAAAGCAAAGGAAAATCCTAGTAGATATAACATGATATCTAAAAAGAATGTAGAAAAAACTAATGCCCCTAATCAGCCTGTTCAAAAAGAAGATTCTGCCAAGGCTGTGACAGTGAGCACCAAGGAAAAAGACTCTCAAAACCCATAAGTTATGATCAGAGATCCTCCTCCTGAAACCAAAGAGATCTTGAAGCCTTCCCCTTCCTTCAGTTTTGAGAATGAGATCCAGAAAATAAAGATCCTTGTACCTTTTTTGGAATTGATAAAAAATGAGGATTTAAAAAAATGTTTATCCAAAATGTTACAGCTAGAATCATCTCCAAATGCCACTGATTCCATAAATCTGTAATATGAAAAACCAACAGTGATTGTAGGTCCTTTGGTAGAAGACAGAGATGACTCATCCCCACCTTTCTATACTTCACTGAATATACATGATAAGGTGCTACACAATTGTCTCATGGATTCAAGGGCATCCCACAATCTTATGCCAAAATCTGTTATGGATGAACTTGGGTTAGAAGTCACAAAGACCTATCATGACTTATATTCTTTTGACTCCAGAAAATTCAAATGTCTTGGAGTCATTAAGAATATGGTGGTGACCTTATTTCAGCTCCCCATGAAGAGTATAATTATGGATATCATATTTGTTGATGTTCCCCCCAAGTTTGGTATGCTCTTGTCAAGATCCTGGATAAAAAGACTTGGGGGAACCTTGCAGATGAATCTCTCTTATGCTACTATTCTTGTTTTTGGGGGAGAGCATAGAATACTTTACATGGAAGCTCAATTGGCTTACATCATTAGTGATGAAGCAAACCCCACCAATCACCCTATTTTTGCTTTTGATACAGATCTGGGATCTAGTATTTTTCACCTCACCGATGCCCCGGAAGCCCCTTTAGAAATAAAAAAAAATTCTATCAACTTTTCTAAAGAGCCTCCTCTAACAACTTATGTCTGTAAGATGTTCTTTGATAAAGCCTCTTCCAAGGAACGTGTTGGTGCTAGGGTGATCTTTGTCTCCCCAACTCAAGAAACTATATCTTTGTCATATAAACTAGAATTTGAGACTACTAATAATGTGGTAGAGTATGAGGATCTTTTCTTGGGTTTGAGGGCAACAAAAGACATGGGGATAGAGGAGTTGTTAGTATTTGGGGATGCTGAATTGATAGTCCATTGGATTCAAAATATTTATCAAACAAAGCATCCTAGGCTTAGATCTTACAGAAATGAAGTATGGGATTTAGTGGACAATGTTTTCTCTGCTTTTAATATATCATTCATTCCTAGAGAAGAGAATACTATGGCTGATTCTTTGGCTGTATTAGCAAGCAACTTTAGAATTCCTATACCACCAAAAACCAAGTATGATGTAGAAGTCAAATGCAGGCCTTCTATACTGGACAATGTAAAATATTAGAAGGTGTTCGAAGATGATTTAGAACTTAAAAATTTTCTTGAGACTGTTAATGAATTTTGTGCATTGCACATTGATCAAGATCATGATCCAGAAATCACTCCTCATGTTGATGTTTTCCTCAATAAAATTTCTAATCATCATAGTGTGCAGCTGCCTAGCAATCATATACCAAAGGGACCGGTTCCTTTGGAAAGATTATTTGATGGAAATGATGTGGCATTGAAAGGGAAGGTATCCATTGATGATGCTGATATCACTGAGTGCAATGTGGGCACTGAAAAGGATCCAAAATATGTCAAACTGTCAAGCATCCTATCAGAAAAGAAGAGGGAAGAATACACTAAGTTTTTGAAAGAATTTTTTTGATGTATTCGCTTGGACTTATGAAGATCTCATAACTTATGACACAAGCATAATACAACACAAGATCCCATTAAAAGAAAACACCAAACCTTTCTAGAAAAATTTGAGGAAAATCAATCCTATGTTGTTGCCTGTCACGGAGAAAGAAGTTAAGAAGCTTTTAGATGAAAAAAATATCATTCCTTTGAGGTATTCCGAATGGGTAGCCAATTTTGTCCCAGTAAGAAAAAAGAATGGGGAAATCGGACTTTGTGTTGATTTCCAAAATCTGAACAGAAGCTCAAAGAAGGATAATTATCCTTTACCCAAGATGGAGCACATATTACAGAAGGTTACAGGAGTAGCCATGATTTCTATGGTTGATGTATTTTCTAGATACAATCAGGAATATATTTTTCCAGAAGATAGGGAGAATATGACCTTCACCGCTCCTTGGGGGACATTTATGTAGGCCAATATGCCCTTTGGTTTTGATGAATGCAAGGGAAACTTTTCAGCGAGCTATGGACATAACATTTATTGGAGAAAAGGATAAGTTTTTTGTTATCTATTTGGATGACATAACTGTGTATTCTTAGTCTGATAAGGAACATTTTGATCATTTAAGAAAGGTTTTCTTGAAATGTAGAAAATTTGGCCTCTCTTTGAATCTGAAAAAATCATTGTTTGTCACGAAAGAAGGAAAATTATTGGGGCATATCATGTCAGAAGGATTGAGTCCAGCAGGGTTGAGGCTATACAAACTTTGCCACTCCCTAGATATAAAAAAGAGGTACAATAGTTTCTGGGAAAAATCAACTTTTTGAGAAGATTTGTGTCAAATTTTGTTGAGTTAGTTAAGTATATCACAACCATGATGAGGAAGGATAGTGAAATCAAATGAACTACTCAGGCCTGTGATTCTTTTGATCAAATAAAGAAATCCTTGACAAAAACCTCTGTTCTTGTCATCCCCGGCTACTCCAAGGACTTTCTTATTTTTTCTTTTTCCTCTTTTGATACAATAGTAGCAGTCCTATTGCAGAAGAATGTGGAAGGCTTAGAGAAGGCCATTGCCTTTTTTAGTAGGGAATTAAGAGATACATAACTAAAGTATGATATTATGGACAAACAATCCTATGCATTGGTTAAACATATTAAGTCCTTTAGAGTTTATGTTCTACATTCAAGAGTTATTTATTATGTCCCATCAGATGTTGTAAAAGATATTCTTATTTAGCTTGATATAGATGGAAAAAGAAGAAAGTGGATTGCTAAACTACTTGAATTTGATTTGGATATTAGGCCCACAAAATTGGTTAAAGGCCAGGGTTTGGCCAAGCTCTTGGATGAATCAAATTGCTTAGCATTGGGGGTGAATTTCATTCACTCATGTTCAAAAAATAAGCAGGTTGAGATGAATGATAAAGGCCTTCAAGTCATTTATACATTGGAAGATTGCAGCTAGTACAAAGACATTATATTTTTTCTGCAAAATTTATAGCCCCAAAGTGGTATGGAAAGGAACAAGGTGAGGGCATTAAAACTCAAATCAATAAAGTATTGCTTTGTTGATAAAATTTTGTATTGGAAGGATCCATTAGGAGTGCTTTTGAGATGCCTAGATCCCTAAGAAGCCCAAAATATTATGTCTGATTTTCATGACATTTTATGCGGGGGGCATCATTATTGGAGAACCATGGCATACAATATCCTCAGAGATGGGTACTTATGGCACAGTTTGTTCATGGATGTTTGTGCTAAGATCAGAGCCTGTGCTAAGTGTCAGAATTTTTCCAGAAAGCAACAACATAATTCTTTTCTATTGAAGCCTGTGGTAGCCTCAGGACCCTTCTAGCAATGGGGCCTATATTTTATTAGGGAAATCCATCCTGCTTCTAGTGGTCAACATAGATGGATCTTGACTAATACAAATTACTTTACTAAATGGATCGAAGCTATTCCCACAAGGAATGCTTCACATAGAGTGATCATTGGTTTCTTGGAAGACATCATAGCAAGGTTTGGGTGTCCTGACAGAATCCTCACTGATAATGCTGCATCATTCAAGGATGAACCATTAATTCAGTTTTTTGAATAGTTTGGGATCACTTTGATTCATTCTACCCATTAATATCCATAGGGAAACGGGCTTGCAGAATCCTCAAAAAAAATCATTATAAAGATTATTAAAAAGATGTTAGAGGATAACAAAAACGCATGGGATTCGAAACTCAAATTTTCTCTATGGGCTGACAGAGTGACAGTGAAAAGGTCCTTGGGACTTTCCCCTTTCTAGCTGGTATATGGAGTTGAGGCAGTTTTCCTTATCATCTTGCATTACCTGTGGAGAAATTCTTCTAGTATTATCAAGGGGAACCTAATCATATGATCAAAACAATTCAATAGTTGGTTGAAGTGCAGCAGACCCGGGAGAAGATTGTAGACAAAGCAACTGACCATCAACTAAAGATCAAGCAGGCTTTCGACAAACAGGTGAACAAAGAGGAATTCCAATTTGGTGATTTGGTGCTCAAATGGGATGCACTGAAGCATGATAAAGGCAAGAATGGTAAATTTGAAGCTTTATGGATGGGTTTCAAGTTGCAGAATATGGAGAATGAAGAGGTTTTTGGTGGCCCTGTCAATGGGCATTTCCTGAAAAATTACTTTGATTGATCCTTGAGTGGCTCTTCATGTCATTTTAAATATCATTCTCTTTTTATTTTTGTTTCAATAACTAATCCCATAGCCCTAGGATAAGGCATTGAATCTACTCATTCTTGGTAGCCTGTAGGGGGCATGCAATCCCCTGTGGAGCCAATGTTATCACACTAAATTGACTTAGGTCTTTTTAGTTTGTTTTCAATCCTTTTTAAGACTTAGTTTTTAATTTTTTCTTTTAAGGTCTCATCCCTTTAAAATCTATGATTGGTAGGACCCCTTGAATGATTAAAGTTTTTGAGTTTTAGCTCTAATTTGATCCTCAAATTGATTTTTTCCTTAAACCATTCCTATCTCATGTTTTATTTTGGTCCCCTTCATGATTTATCGCTAGGTCGATCCCTCCCATGACTAGATTGATGTGACACTCCTCTCTCCTCACTCATGACCTTATAGGCATACCTCAAACATCCTCTCTTACTTTTCTAATCATATTTTGAAGTGGATGTGTTGCCTACTCATCAGGCAGTTTCGTAGCACCTATCACAATCATCACACTTCCACCTTGAACCATGATTTCCACGACTGATGTCATGTCCCTTGTTTTTAGTGCCAGAAGTCGGTTAAGGATTCCTTCAAATATATTGCATTTATGAGCTTTGGTAATGGTTTTTTAATTTTGAAAGACTCAACAGTGTTGTACTGCACAAATTCATAAGTGTTGATCAAGCGACTGCATGTCAACCAAATCCAATGCTGAGAAAGATTCTAGGGCCAAGGTTTTCTCAAATTTCATCCTAAGATTGCGTTGAAGAGATCGATAGGTGTCTACTATGCAGGTATCCACTGTTACCTCCTCTATGTATTAATCTTCACAGGAAATTTGTGCTTGGCTTTTCGTTTTGCCAAGTTTGCACAGCGGTAAAAGATTCATCTTTGTATGATAGCCTCATCTTCTCTCCTTTTTAGACCTGTAAACCTCATGGCCCGTATATAATTCATATTTCTATTGTCTACCTTAGCCCTTGAAGTTTCAATCTTTAGACTAGTCTATCCTCTGTGTATGCATTGCACTACCCAGAGGCCCTACTTAACCACTCGTTGCTTCTCCTACCTCCTTTCATCTCAAAATTAAACATTTTACTCATTTTCATAGGGTCAGACTTGGATATTTGAAACCCCATTCAAAGTCTCCTAAGAATTACCAAACCTTTTAAGAACCCTCATTCTGAGTCATGGAGACCCCTAAATCGAAGAAGGCGCATAAAGGAGGCAAGATATTTAGGACAGAACTAGTGGAAATGCTTCTTTTTAAAACAGAACCCATGGCAAGAGAGGCCTTTCAAAGAGTAGGGTTCCTCTTCTCTGATCAAAACATGCAGAGAGGCCATCCAGAGGTAGCAAGACAATTTGCATTGCAATTTGATGGTAAGAAAACTAAGGTTGGGGATTTGCAGTTTGAAGTGACTGAAGCCTCCATATCAACTGCAAAAGGGATCCCCATTACAGGTGAAAGGTGGTTCAAAGCCATGCCTTTGAGTTCAACTTATGAAAAAAATCTCTTTAAACCTGAATATCAAGCCAATGACTTGTCCAAAAGTATGCCAAGGAGCCAATTGATTGAACAATTTGATAGAATATTGAAGACCATACATAGATATTTTACTTGTGAAAAGAGATTCAACACATTATACCAATACCATATAATATTGTTGCTACATTTTACTGGTAAGGTTGAGATGAATATTCCTTATTACTTGTTGAGGAGTATAGGTAAGATGTCAGACAAGATACAAGCCAAATCTAAAGATGTGGATTCTAGCCTTTTCCACTTTGGATTAATTAGAATGCTAGTATCTGAGGAATTGGGGCAAGAAATATATTTCATGGGAGAATTTTGTGGTTACCTCTCATTTTAGGTTGTATCTAGCACCCACTCCTCAATCACAGAGGGCAAGTTCTTTGTCACCTACCAGTGCTACCAAAGCAGGGACCAGTAGGAAGAGAAAGGGCAGAGCCCCTGTTCAAATGTCAAAGGTCAATAAGAAGGTCATTGAAGCTGAGGAGGAAGTTTTTCCTTCTCCACATAGAGATTTTATACCACCTCCTCCACCAGGGTTAGAAGAGGTGCCTCCTTTTACCAAAGCTACATCTAAGAGAGGGGAGAAGCTTCTATTTTCCCCTTCTCCTCCAGTAGTCGAAATCAAAGGTAAAAGACCTTTCACAAGGTCATCAATTCCTAAGGAGGATTATAGAGAGTAGTCCTTACCAGAGATCCCTATTCAAAAGAAGAAGGGTAAGAATATTGAAAAGACTGTAGAGGAGAAATTAGAAACCCTTGTACATAAGAAGCAGGGTATAGGTGCTAAAGGACCTTTGGAGAAGAAAGATGAGACCTCTGAGAAATGCATTGAGAATCATGTTGAAAGAAAACAAGAATCCCTTGTACACAAACGTAAATGTACTAAAACACCTTTGGAGAGAGAAGAGGAAACCCCTGTGAAACACTTCGAGGAGCCTTGTGGTAAGAAATGAAGAAACCACTATGCAGAGAAAGAAGGGTAAAAGTAAGGCCATTGCAAAACTTGATGAGGTGGACAAGACACTTCCCATGTAGGAGGAAGAGGACTCTGATTAAAAGCCTATTAAGACTGAGCATTCCACTGTCCCTCCTAATAGTCAGACCTGCAAAAAACTTATCAAGTAGCTTAGAGATGCAAGGAAAGAAATAGGTCATATTAAAGAAGAAGACAAGGTCCACTTGGCTCAGATGGAAGATCCCATGGTTAGCTACAATCAAACCCTCAAATTGGCAAGGTTTGCAGTGAGAAAGGCTCTATCCCTTCATAAATAGTTGAAGAATCTTTACAGATATTACAAAGGATTTCAGTCTCAGAATAGGGAGTTAAAGGTAGAGCTGAAACACTTTTAAGATGAGGTAGCCCAAAGGAATTTACAGGTGTTGGTTGAAGCTGCCATTGAGGATGATAAACCAACAACTAAGGAGAGCACAACTACACTGAAAAAGCCTGCCAATGCTAAGAAGAAGAAGTCTGTTGTGCCAATTGAAGATCCTCTTTCTACCATAAAGAGTGTGAGGCTAAGTGTTAAAATGACAAAATAGCTAGTAATGGTAAGCTTCATTTTTTAGAATTGTTCCTTTTTGGGAGGGTTAACTGATATGCACATACTATTTATACCATCATACAGGCTGCTAATCATTTAACTAGCTGGGTTTTGAGTTTTTGATAAGTGCTAGTTTCCCTAGTGGTAAAAGGCACTACCCATTATACAGTCAAGACACTTATTTGAAATGGTTTTGTCATCATGAAAGACCACAAATTGCCCTACACACTTTCAATATTTAAGGCGTTGTATTTTTGGCAATGCTACCTGATCTGCACACAGACGCAACATAAGTGATGCTACCTAATATTTAGCAGAGAACATAATTGTCATATGGGTGCAACAAAAAGGTGCTACTTACAGGCGCTACCCAATATTTTACAGAGAGAAGAGTCTGTACACATATGCAGAATAGTGACGTAACCTATAGGTGCTATCTTTTCTCCTAGTAGTGCGCTACCCAGATTTGCAACCCAAAGAAGTTGTCAATAAAGACTAGGGATATAGGAGTACCAAGCTAACAAATTTGCGATAAATTGATGATGAAGAAGGATGGAGAAGCAGCAGCTGGCAT
>JASDQU010686663.1:0-13509 GCA_032191745.1 Picea mariana
GAAAGAGTAGTATTATGTCACAGTTTGTTCCAGATCCGGGTGGATCTGGGGAGATTGGTCTGTGTCCGCACTCACGAATTTATCCTTGAACAGGGTGTTCCTCCTCCTAGGAGGCAAGACATGCCCTTGCACTTGCAGAGACACACAGTGGGAGTCCCTGAGGGTATTAACTCCTTACTAAGACACGTAGCCTGTGTGGTAGTGTGCTACTCGGAGCACAATGTGATGTGGGAGGACTAGGACCTCTCTGATATTTTTTGTATTGTCTGTATGACTATGTTCTGGGCACAAGGACCCAACATTTTTCCCTTCTATGTACTTTTTGATGTAATCAAACATTTTCTGTCACGCCGTATATATATACATATTCTAGTTTTTATGGTGCCAAATGGTGTTTGCAAATAATGATGTTTTTTTGTGATGCATTTAATTTACATGTGATGTATGATTTATTTCCTTTATGAAACCTCATCTATGTGCAAGATACCGATCCATGATGTAATTGGCTAATGAATCTGAAGTTGTATTAAGTCCTCTTGGGATGTGGTTGTATTCGATAAAATCAAACATTCTTTCAAGAAGACGAACTCATATATGGAGACGCAATAGGATAGGATTGCGAATAGCGTATATTCGATTAAGTTGAAAGACCACAAGTTGAGAGTCTAGGTTAATGATCATATGAGATATACCTAGGGAGGAGGTTTCGGTTAAAAGTCTGATGACAACATGATATTCTGCCATATTTTTAGTTGTCGATCCTAAGAAAATACCTCCGGAACTCACCAACTCGTCAGAGTGGTAAATGACCCAAGTTGTGGAAGCAATGTTCTGGGTGTGTCAACTAGCGCCATCCACAAACTCGACAAAGATAGAAAAGGAATATGTCATCTGCGCATGCAAACACAAGACAAAGTATAAGCGGCTACTGAAAAACTCGTTCATGCAAGAGAAAGACACACTAAACTAAAAATACAATAGTGTACAAAGCGCACATGCTAAATGTTCTATGCATAGTACTTCTTAAGGTAAAGCCTGTTTCGGGGCTCACCCAGGGAGATTCCATTGTAGTCAACTAGCTCGTAGGGGCCTCTATGTAAAACACGTTTCATGATGTAAGGACCATGCCACAAAGGTTCTAAATTTCATGTCCCTAAGTTATCATGAGCCTAATTGTAAACGAGGACTAGGTCTCCTTCTACAAAATTACGAGGATGGATGGATTTGTCATATTGATTCTTGATTCACTTTTGATACGTCTCGTTAATGAGAGCGACATCATGAAATTTTTCATCCAACCTGGTCAAGTGTAAGAAGCATTCTTTTTCAGAAGAAGTGTGAGGTAGGAGTTCTACTTTGAGTTTCAATGAGGGAATTTCACACTCAATTGGTAAAACAACTTCTATTCCATATACTAACTGGAAAGGAGTGAATCCAATAGCAGTTTTCACTGAAGTACATTAAGCCCGGAGAGAGGAGAAAATTTGTAGATGCCAAGATGTCTTGTTTTCCCCTACCATACGTTGAATCATGGTTTTAAGGACCTTGTTGATGTCTTGAACTTGTCCATTTGCTTGAGGATAGTACGGGGATGATTTCTCATGGAGAAAACCCAACTTGGCATGCAATTCACACATCATCTAGTTTTGAAGGTGTGAACCATGATCAGTGACAATGGCTTGTGGAACACCGAAGTGAGTGATGATGTGGTTGAAGAAGAAAAGAGTTGCAGTACGACCATCATTCAGAAAGGTAGGCATAGCCTCATCCCATGTTGTGAAGTAATCGATGACGACGATGATGTAACCTTGCCCCCTGGTTGAGGTAGGCTTACACTGCATGAAATCAATGCCCCATTTGGAAAAGGGGCCGATGGAAATAATGGGATGCAATGGAGTGGGGTGGGTGCATGCCTTTTTGTGAAAAATTTGGTAGAGTGGGCATTTTTTGACTGCCTCAATACAATCTTTGAAAATAGAGGGCCAAAAGTAGCTGCCACATAAAAATTTCTGAGTTGTAGCCATCCTAGAAAGGTGACCGCCACATTCTCCAAGGTGACAGTCATTAAGAACACGTTCAACCTCTTCATGAGTCAAACATTGTCATAGGATAGTATCAATACCACGACGATACAAAGTGGCACTGATGATAAGTTAGCAACGAGAATGATGGCGAATATGACAACGTTATTCATGCGAGATATCGGGTTGAAAACATTGGGTTTGGAGATAAAGAAGGACATATCCATGCCAAGGATCGAACGTGCTAATGAGGAAAAGAGTCTCATTGGGGAGAGAATATTTGGGCTCAGTATCTTCATTAGCATGGGGAAGGTTGTAGATAAGCTCCACAAACACCAAGGATTTTTTAGCTTTGGACTTAGCAAACTCGAGATCAAATTCCTGAAGGATGACGACCCATTTGGAATATTCCCCCCCGAGAACTTGACATGTCATAATGTGATACATGGGGTTATAGTCCGCGATAACTATGGTGGTGCATAGAAAAATGTAATGACAAAATCTATGGACAACGATGACGGATGCTAGAGCCAACTTTTCAACATGTGAATATCAGAGCTCTAGACCAGATAGACTTTTGCTCAAATAATATATCACGTGTTCCTCACCGTTAGGGTCCTCTTGAACTAACACCATAGAAATAGTGGAAGTAGAGGATGCTAAGTAAAGTATATAGTCCTTCATATAATTCTGAGGATGCAACAGAGGTGCGTTGGTCAATGCATGCTTAAGAGCAGCAAAAGATCGTTGAGCAGTGTCAACCTAGATGAAAGGGGTGTCTTTCTGCAACAATCACATAAATCCTTTGGTAATCTCAGCGTAGTTACAAATGAAACGGTGAAGAAATTTTTCTTTCCCCTGCAAACTTTGGAGTTGTGTCAAATTATTAGGTGGAGGTAAAGAAAGGATAACCTTAATTTTTAATGGATCCACCTGAATCTTGTCCTTGGAAACAATGAAGCGGAGGAGTCGACCTACTTTGACAACAAAGATACACTTATGTGGGTTCAAATGAATGTGGTAGAATTGACATCGATGAAAAATATCCCGTAGATGACCAAAATGGTCTGATCAACTGAATGAATGGGTAGGTAAATTGTCGAGGTAAGGTTCCGAAATATGTTTGATATCGTGGAAATGACATGGCCTGCTGGAATATAGCACCAATGTTTTTGAGGCCAAATGGTAGTTTCTAATAGGCGAAAGTTCCCCACGGGCAGATGAAGGGTGTCTTATGCTTATCAACAGGTAAAATGTCAATCCGGTTGTACCCTAAGAAACCATCCATGAAAGAGAAAATTACACTACCTGCGCAATTATCAATGATCTGGTCGATGAATGGCATAGGGTAGTTATCTTTCAGACAAGCCTTATTGAGGTCCCTATAATCAATGCATACATGAATGGTCCCTTTCTTCTTAGTGATCGAAACAATATTCGAAACCCATTCCATCAAAGGGACAGGATAGATAAAGCCAAATTTCAACAATTTCTCAACTTCTGCCTTAATAGCAGCGGTCTTCTTAGGATGGACCGGGGGGAGTTTCTGTCAAACAGGTTTTACACCTGGGTAATTTTTGATCTCATGCATAGCGATCGAAAGATCGATCCCTTGCATTTCTTCTTAGCTCCAAGTGAAGACGTCACAAAATTATTTAAATAAAAAGGTATAAGAAACCACTTGCTCGGGCGAACAATTATCACCAAGATTAATATTTTCCACTACACCTCCCTTGATCGAAATGTCAATAATGACCGTAGAGGTAATGTTTCCTAAATTCCCATCAGAAATAGTATCTTGTGTAAGTATGGGTGATTGCAGAAAATCGACAACATCAGGGGGAAAGATAGAGTGTATATCTTCCTGTATTTCTTCAAGAGGTGGAATAAAAGAGGATCAATGATGGTTATCATGCCAAGGTACGTCATCAATGCTAATCATTTCCATAATAGATTCATCGGACGAAAAGATTTGAGAAATGTAGTCAAAGGCAGACGTCAAGGAATTCAACCAAGATGGCATTGAGTAGGTATTGGGTGCCAAGAGATGTTGGTCATTCGAGGAGGGAGAGGCAGATTGAATAACATCATATGAAGCCTCGGCTGGACTAAGCGGCATGGTGTCACCTAGTGCATCGAACTCTATAGGACTAGGTGCAATCCAAGGATTAGATGATTCCAAAGACCGATAATTCGTAGTCGAAATCATATTGACTGTGGCAATATGATGCGTGGTAGGAGGAAGTGGTGCAGGGAAGGTACCCATAAGGTTGGAATATTTTAACAATCCTACACCAACACTTTCATAGGTGATCTTGTGATCTCCCAAGAAAGGAATATTGTTGGTAGAAGGAGCGCGATCATCGAGTGTACAAAAATCTAACTGATCGATAGTGACAACTTTTCCCTGATGAGGAAATTGCACACATCGAAATACCGACGAAGCGACGACAATCATAGAATAAAACCAACTTATTCCTAGTAATAAGTTGTAATCGAGGGGAGCATCGACCACCTCGACATCAACAAAGATGGTTTTTCCGTCGAACTGGATGGATAGAGACTGTAAAAGTCTGTGAGGATGAAAACCTCGCACATCGAATGTGTGCAACATCGTTGGAGATTTGTTAAGTGTGGGTGATTTTAAGCCTTTCCAACATGCTAAAGACATGACACAAGTAGAGGCTCCCTCATCTAAGATAGTGTGATGAATTTGTTGATTGTGAACAACAACATCAATTTGGAAAGCAAGTTGGTGGGAGAGTCGAGATGTAAAATTGTCCAGGTTAAACATGATATTGTTGGATGACTCAGGATCAAAAGAACCAATAGAAACCAAGAGCATTCTACATTGACTTGGGCAGTGTTGTAGAACTTCTAACACAGACATAGCACATGGTGCTTGAGCCAAATATTCAAGAATGTTGTAGTTTTGGGTGGCACATGAACTAGGATTAAAGGTAGATTTATGGATAGTGATCTAAGGAGGGTGTAATATAGAGTCGAACGTAGGTTTCTCTATATGAAGTGATCCAGACGGAGGAGTAACAGATGGAGAACTAACGTAGGATGGTGATGGATTCGATAAAGTACCGTTAGTGACCTTTCCTTTGTCAGGTTTAACTGACATGTCGTATGTTGTAGAGCGGGTGTTTAAATCGATCTCATTAAACAGATAAATATGGGCACTTTTCTAGGCTTCATCATTATAAGGGTGGCTGGAACTGCCCCCTGGAGAGGGGATTTGATAAACCATAGATTTTTGCTGAGGAAAAGGCTGAGTAAGCACAACGGGTTGGGAATTCCCCTTAAAAATTTTGGCCACTTCATCGCGATGTGGACAGTCTTGAGTGTAGTGATCGTCACCACAAATGAGCCATGGGAATTTTGGCTTCCGCTGTGGTTTCTTTTTGGTAGCAGGTGGTGGTTTTTGAGCTTTGGTTTGTTCATTGTTATTATTCTTGTTGGGTTTGTTCTTTGTCTTCTTCTTACCTCTGGATTGTTGCGAAGGGGCAGATTGAATTGCATTCACCTCATAGATTTGAGTTTTGGGGGAGGTAGATGAGAGTGTGGTTGAACTAGGACTGGGTGCCGAAGCAGATCGATTTGTCATTCCAGTCGACTGGGAAGCAGATTGGGTTTTGACGGAGACGATAACTCCATCCGCATGTGAAGTGGATGACGGTTTAGATGGATCGGTAGTTGCATGGGTAGCATTTGGGATAAACTCATACAAAGTACCAGATTGTGAATAAACCAAATCTAAGTATTGAGCCTGAGCAATGGCCTCTTCCTCGATGACTACACCACCCATGGCGACATCATGAACAATTGGGGTGATTTAGTAAACCATTCCACCAATAACTGGTTAGGAATGATCGCTTTGATCAACCTTCACCGTTGTATCCACTCATGAATATGAAATAAGATATGCATGGAGTTAGTCTGACGAAGGGAGGTCAAGATTTCAGTACCCTTGTCATATTGAATGGGTATTTGAAAGTGCATGAGAAAGGACATAGCAAGGGAGTTGAAATCTTGGAATGAACCACGTAGAAGTTCAATATACCACTTGGTTGTTGAGCCCGTAAGTGTTCGCTGAAAAAGACGTAAACGTATAGAATCGTCCATTAAGGAGTTTGATGAAAACCATAAATGGAAAGTCATCACATTATTGTTTGGGTCTTCACTAGTTTTACCATCAAATTTTGGAATATTGGAAGGTAATTTAGCAGGGATCACTGGCCAAAAGGGATAATGCAATATAGGATCATTGGTTAACCGAGACAAGTCTGGGAGATCCAGAGTTGTGAGAAATGGTAGTTGTCGGTTAACTTGAGGATGATACTGGTGTGGCATAGGGACACTAGTAGGACCATAAACTGCATTAGGTGGATAATTGTATCCAATAGGTACTCCTACATACGATTGTTGCTAACCAAAATAAATAGTATTCGATGATGGTTGAGAAACATGTGCAAATGGAGGATAACCTGATGAGTTCTGAGGATTATAAGTCGGTTGATGGTTATTTCCCATAAGGGGGATAAACATTTTGTTCATAAGGAGGATAAGGTTTTTGTTTTCCTTGAGGATGTTTTCCCCCAGGGAATAATGTATTTCTCAGAAAAGGAATGTGCCAAGGATTTGGTGTCACATTATGTCCATACAATGGGTTAGGGACTCCAGTCTGAGATTTCCCCCCAAGATGAGATTGTGTCCCCATTTGAGTTTTAATCCCAAAGGGAGGTTTCCCCCCAGCCTGAGGTTGAGTACCCAGAGGGATCTGGAAACTAGAAGTGAATGAATGACCAGAGTCCCCAACTGGATTAGAGCCACCAAGACCAGCTCCTCCAAATAAAGGTGTAGGGATAGAACCTCTAGGTGTAACCTGGGTAGTGTTGGTAATGGAAGGATTCAGAGCTTTGTACCCAAGTGGAACTGACGGATTTGGTCTAAGTGGTTTTCCAATTGGAGCCTGGGATGGAGTCGCATTTTCGGTGGGGATTGTAGCAACATGCGGGACCATAGTGGAATGGGCCATCTGGATAGTAGGTTATGAGTGAGAACCAATCAAAAATTGATCTGCAATGGTGATGACATTACTAGTCATACCAGTAAAGTGGTTTAAAGGTACCATATAACTAACAGATGTCTCAGGCACTTGTGATTCCATAGGTTGATCGAGACTCGCTCCTAGGTTACCATATAGATCGCGTACTATCAAAGGGACAGAACCAAAACCAAAGGTTCCAACAATATGAGTCAGGGTCCTAAATGGTTCACCTTGGAAAAAATGATCCTCTACTCTAGATCCTACATTAGGTCCAATGGGTACTTTGATATCCTCAATAACAACAACCTCTCTAGATGAGTTCACCCATAACATATGTGGTTATTGCCTAATACTCAAAGTTGATTCGAAAAGCTTCCAAAGAATTGGAAACAATTCAGAACTTTTCCAAAGAGTGTGTGCTTCCAACCTCAGAGCCTAGTTCGTTATGAGGCTCAGGAGGGCCTTCTGAAGAATTGGGAAGCAAAGGTAGATAACCCTCCAGATTTTCTGGGGGTAACCCTTGCATCCTGCGTGAACATCAAAGGTTGATGTTTCTTGAGCTAAGTAATGAATGAAAAAATAAATCTATGGTCGACTAACGAAAAGAAACAACATACGCTAAGAAATCTAGGAATCAAACCAAGAAAACAAAACCTTCTCTCGATGGTCGTACTAGTTGGTGATGAAATCCAACTTCGCATGATCAAATCAAGAAGGGGCTAGGATATGAGCGGGTGGAACAGTTACAATGGTGATCTACTTAACGGACTTACGCCTTGGTGCAAGCTTCCACATAGTAATTGTGGATTTACCCTCCAAGGAGCCTGAGTGAGTTTGACCAACGTTTGCTCCAAGTACAATGAGACTTCCCTTCACCATCACCTTGTGTAAGAACCTAAATATTATGTCTACTAAGGACACCAACTCGCAATCATCCCTTGGGCGGGTACAGTCGACAGTCCAGTCCGAACGTATGGGCGTGATAACAAGTCTGAAATGCTTCAAGAGAACTGAGGACAAGTGGACCAGTAGAACTCCAGAGGACCCTGAACGGATTCGTAATTCATGAAGCACCAAGACCAAATGAAGACAATTGAACCTCAAGAAGAACCTCGAATATACGATTTGACTACTAGGAACAGTTGAACCACAGAGGGATAATCTTTGTAACTCTCCCAAATGCAACCTTGTGCGTAACCCCTGTGTGAGAGGGGGATCCGAGAAAGCCTATATGACAATTAGATTTTCTCTCCCTATCACAATATGCTAATGTTTGTTTTGAATGCTTTGGAAAGTTGTACTCATAGCCTAATCCAAAGTGCTAATCCTAGTCTAATGTTGGTGGAAGATTCTAAAAAAAAAAAGTTCTAGATCAATTTTAATTAGCATTAATTTTGCAGCTGTTCTTTACTTAGGGGTGTATGAAAGTGAAATTGATGGTAATTATGACTCAATTCCCAAAAATGCACAAGAAATGATAAGCAGTCTTGTATTTCAATGAATGTCTATTTAAGGGAAGGAGAAGGAAATTTTCCTTTCACTCTCAAACACTAAGATGCATTAGCCTCATGCAACTGTTTCTCAATAGAGAATCCAATATGATGCTAAAATATTTAGAAATTCGTTCTAATATCCAAAAACCAATCATGAAAATATATCCTTTTGTTTATATGTGAATGATAATCAACTTGATGTAAAGCTTCCTATATCAATCAGACTTCAAGATCTGTGAGATTTAGACGATCAGAAGAAAACTTCACTTAAACAAAAAACACTCTCGTTGTGATCAAACAAGAAACACAAAGAAAACTAAACTCAAAAAAGAAAACCAAAAAATCTCAAAACAAAAGAAAGTGCCTGAAAAAATGAACTCAAAGATCAAATTTAATGTTGCACAGATCTCTGAATTCCCTTACAACAATCTTCATTCAATCAAATAAGTGAAAAATAAGTGGGTCGACTCCAAATTGAAAGAAAAAAGAGTGACTCAAAGTAAGGAAAAAACGTCAAAAATCCAAACAAAATATAATGAATTCTTAGAAATCAATAGGTTGTTGGCCACACTGAGATGGTAGTAAACTTCATGAGCATGTGAAATCAACAAAAATGGGCTCAAATATCAACTCCCCATAAGGTTTTTATAGGAAAAAGAGCAGTGCTCTAGTGTCAAGGGCACCAAAGCATTGCAGTGCTATGTAAAAGGTTGCAAGGGAGTGCTAGTTCTCTGGTAGTAGAGGCAGGGGAGTGTTGGGCTCTTATAAGGCCAAAACATTGCCCATAACTAAAAAAAACTCAGGAAAACTAGAAATTGAGTGTGTATAGAATGAATTCAATACCCAACAACACATCTAAGAATCAGATACATAGCATGGATAAGATCTAAAGGTGAGAAAAGGCCAAAAACAATACCAAGGAAGGAGACCAAAACTAAAAGCTTCATTCCCCAGTGGAGTCGCCAATTTCTGTTACAGGGAAATTCCCCTGTGGATAGGTGAATCCCCTCTTGGGATCTATACTTCTAAGACGAAGATAGAAAGGGGATAAAATTAATCACTAACATCCCTTTAAACCTATTTTAAACTAATGTATAGAGAAGAGGAAGAAGGTGTACCTTTTTGTGATGTTTGTCCTCGTTCCAGTCCAAGTTGAGCTTCAATCTCCAAGCTCCTCGACAAATCCTGCAATACAATCAAGGGAAAAGCATGCTTCCTATTCTACTATGATTAGTTGAAACCAGATCTATCTATTAAAGACAAGTTCATGTAAACAAACATAATCTTGAAGGAAATAGGCCAAGAACATATATATTAATGAAAACAAGGTAAAGTGCTTACAACTGTAGATGCAGGCAGCAACTTCACCAAGCTCTGTTTGTCCAAACCCTTTTCTCGAATAATCTACCAACAAAATGACTATGCTTCATTGATATATTCCTTATGACATCATAATTTTGATGCCTTCAATGTCTCCCCTTTTCATCATGAAGAGGCCTCCTTATATAGGCTTGGAGAGGCCTAACCACCTTAGATATTCTTGGGATAGGTTGAGGATATTTCTCCATTAGTTTTTGGATCCTCCCTAAGATCCAACCTTGACCTCAGATTCAAATCCAACTAACTCAGAGATGAGGGGGATTTATCCCTAATTTTTCTCAACATTCCAAAGTTCTCTCAAACAAGCCAACTCTCCCTCAAAATGGGGCACAGACTGTTGCAACGCTCCCCCAAAGGAGGGTATCGAGCGCTGGCACTCCATGAAAGTGGGTAGGGGAGAACTGGCCTCCAAAAATGACTTTTGAGTGGTTTTTTCTATAGCAAAATCTTTGTACTCTTCGTCATGTGATTTCTCCTTCCGAAACTAGTCTTTGAAGTGTCCTTGTGATGTTGTTTGAGACACGACATAGGCACAATGATTGTATAGTGTCTATGACACTTGCGATACTTAAGGATAAATTGTGACACTTGAGACACTGGTAATGACGTCAATAGGTCATCATTGGAGTGAGTAATTTTGATGTGTAACATTAATTTTTGTAGAATTATCCACCATTATCTATCCTCAATACCTTTATTTTCTTCTCTGTCTAATTTTCTACCAGATCCTTAAACTCTTTAAATTTATCAAATACCTCATATTTATATCTAAGAAAATAAATCCATGTGTTCCTTGAGAAATCATCTATGAATGAAACATAATACGCATATTTTCCTAGTGATGGAACATGCACAGGTCCAAACAAATCATTCTATATCAACTCTAAGATCCCCTTTGATATTATAGCACCAGATGGGAATCTTACTCGATTTTGTTTACCATATATGCAATGTTCAAAGAAATCAAAATCCAGAGTGAAATTAGACATACCTTCAACCATACCTTTATCGTGTAGTGTTCGGAGGCCCTTCTCTCCAATATGCCCCAGTCTTTGATGCCACAAAATGGTCTTCTTTCCATGGACAATATTGGTCTTGTCTTCTTTATTTCTTTTCTCAAGGACAACAAAACTATTACACCCATTATTATAAGTGTTTCCCAACAAATTGTAAAGATTTCCACACTGAACTCCCCTCATCAAAACTATTTCTCCTCGTACCATCTTGCAAGTGCCCTTTCCCAATACAGTATCCACTCTTGCATCATCCAACTTGCTTACAGATATTAGCCTCCTGGATAGTTTTGGAATGTGTAGAACCCTAGGGAGAGTTCTAATCCTTCCATCTTTTAGCAACAACTTAATCCTTCCATGTCCCATGATTTTGGCTATCGAGTCATCTCCTAGGAATACATCACCACCATCATAATTTTCATATTCACAGAACCACTCCTTGTGAGGATTCATATCATATGACGTGCTCGATTCGATCAACCATACACCACGATATGCATGTGTACCTATAGATTCAAGGTAAACATCACCTCCTTCTTTAGTGGAGGTTTTTGCCTTTGTGGAAGAGGCATTATCATATCCTTTTTATTTATCAACCTTCTTAGACCTGCAATCTTTCTTATAATGCCTTGTTTTACCACACTTCCAACATTTCCTCAAATATTTTCCTGGATACTTATTTCTAGCTGTGGATTTAGATCTCCCCCCCCCCTCCGAATACTTACCAATATTCTTGTCTTGGGTACGACCTCTTACAAATAAAGCATCTGTGCTCTCACCATGAATGCTTTTTCGCCTCATCTCTTCAGATAACAAGGATGAAACTACATCCTCATACGTCAAGGTAGATTGAGTGGTACTACCAATTGCTACAACTAAATTATCCCAAGAGTCTAGCAAAGAACATAATAAAGTAATACACTTATCTTCTTCTGCAATCGTAATATTAATAGATACCAGTTGACTTACCAGAGTATTAAAGGAATTTAGATTTTCTGTCATAGAATCTCCATCTTCCATCCTAAGATGATACATCTTCTTTCGAAGAAACAGAGTGTTTACCGGGGACTTTGATTGATACAAATTCCCTAACTTATCCCATAGTTCCTTGACTTTAGATTCTCCTGAGACATTCAACAACACTGAATCTTCTAGGCAGAGTCAAATAATACTCTTGTTCTTCTATCCAACTTCTCCCAATATTCCTTTGACATACGAGTAGGTTGCATGCCAACAAACGATGTTCCAGTAGACTATGTACCAGTAGGTTGTGTACCAGGATCCACAATGATCTATTGTTCTTTATCTACAAGAAGGTCCTCCATATTGAGCTTCCATAGCTCAAAGTTTTTACCATTGAAATTATCTATATTGATTCTAGAATAGCTCGCCATTCCTCTTTCTACTCTCAAATCACCACTACAAAATCTCCTATTGAACCCAGGTTTATCACAGACCCAAGATAAAATTGATCTATCAAGATCGATCCAAACCCTTAGCAACAAAGGCATCCCCCTGAATCCAAAAACGATCTTTGATACCACATGCAATCTTTCAAACCTATGAAGTAAAGCAATGCATACATATTCTTAAGACGAACATAAATTAATCAATGAATCATACACATAGTACACAAAGATTTACTCTAGAAACCCTTATACGGGAGAAAACTAGCCTTCCTTGGTGCCACACCTTTCAAATATTCATTGTATTAATTTCATCATTCACCATACAATATATACAATATTTTAGGTATTTTGTAGCTACCAAAACCCTAATCCCTTAATTTGGGATTAATTTAGGAAACCGATAAAAATAGAAAAATCCATTAAAATAGCAAAAACCACCCAAAAAAGTTGGGATCGTTAGACACAGTTCTCGAACCTGACGTGCCCACACACACACATGCAAAGAATATAACACATACCCAATATATACTTACTCTGAGCAAAGGGTCGTAGAGGAATCTGCAATGTTTGTGGTGGCCCCTACATGGGATTCCTATCGGGATGCTATTAAAGAATAATACTACCCTGTTGGAAGCTACGAGGACCAGTACACCAGATGGATGACCCAATGCCAAGAAAGGGACCATTCAATTCCAGATTTCACCTATACTTTCCATACCCTACGCACCAAATTGGGTATAAAAGAATCTAAGCAACATCTGGTGCTCAAATACCATGGTTGTTTGCACATATACATTCAAACAGAAATGGAGTTTCTGGACATCGCCTCATTGGGCACGACTTATAGATACATTGTCAAGATCGAGAAGAAATTTAAGAAAAAAAGGTGAGATTTTGGATCTGCAAACCCCTCACAGTCGAAGTAGCGAAAAGGGGCCCCAACCCACACAACAAGGGACCAAGTTGAGATGGACACCCTTAGGAAAACTAGTCCAAGCCACAACACAAGGAGGGCAATGAGAAGATGAAGAAGGACATGGGAAAATGGTGTGAGTACCACAAAATTCCTTGGAACAACACCCAAGAATGTCGCTCCAAGAAGTTAGGCATGGTCGAATTGAAGGCTTCCGAGTAAAA